>CABHPR010138920.1:0-42275 GCA_902168415.1 Peromyscus melanophrys | reverse complement strand
GCCCAGCTTCTATGGCTAACTAGTGGCTTAGCTCTGATCTCTGATCTTAAGACACACTTTATTTGTTAAAGCACAAACAAAATATCCCAACTGTTTAATCACTCTGATGTTACACACACACACACACACACACACACACACACACACACACACACACACACATATACACATATAGTGGGCATTAATACTTTTGGAATCTCAATTTCTTTGTTCACATTGCTTTATTACCCCTGAAAGAGCATAATGCCAATGTAATCCCTGCATTTCAAGGGTTATTTTTTAATATAGCTCTCCTATAAACAACCGATACATTGACTTTAGTTTCAAATGCATGGCATTCTAACCAACCTGGCAGATATGAAGACGTTCTAAAGGGACACTGGTGTCTTTCAATCTGAATGTCAGACAATGGACCCTAAAGAAATAGGGATTTCCCCAGGATCTCATGCTGGAGGGAAGGCAAAGGTACCAGACTGCTAGAGAACTCATCTCCTGGAAAGAGATTTCCCACAGTTCTAACAACTTCTCACACCAACCTTACAGGATGAGACCAAAGCCCAGACCATGATGGGTCTATGACAATGAAGAAGACTAGACCATATCTTGGCTGGGGCCGCTTAGCTGTGTGTGTCCTTGGCCTTCTGTTTAAACTTTGATCTTACTTCAGGACCCCTTGGTGGGGCTAACTAGATCTCGTTGTCCCTCTCACCAATGTATTGGCTCTTTTAGTAGGCTTATTGAGGATGGGTGGCCAGACCTGACTTGAGGCACAGTTTGTGAACCCCCAAGTTGATAACAGTATCTTCCCTACATGGACAGATACTTTCAATCAGCTAAAATGTTTTGCCTTCTGCTAGAATTACTGAATTTTTGATTACACTGACTAGTGTCATAGTCAAGAAATTTGTGTGTGTGTGTGCAGATGTGTATTGTGTATGGGTGCACATGTCCAAGTATATGTATAAGGGCATGTGCATATGCATGTATGTTAAGGCCAGAGGCCAACATACATGATATCATTCAACCTCAGATGTTATTCCTTGAGAGGCATCCACTTTGTTCTGGAGCTCACAAATTAGGCCACGTTGGCTGAATAGTTCGCTCTAATACCCCAACACTGTAATTACAAATGTTCACCAGCATACCTGGATTTTTATGTCATTCTGGAAATCAATCCTTGTGCTTGCATTGTTATTTATTAAGCAGCGCAATGTTATTTATTGAGCGCTGCTGTTTACCATGCCAGAGAAGCCACCGAGGCACAATGAAATGGAAGAGTTTATTAAAGGAAGGGAATAGAAGGCGTGTGCATAGGCCTATGGAATGACTGTGCAGGAAGAGATGGAAAGAATAGGTGGAACTTACTTTTCATAGGCTTCCCCTGCACATGTGCATATGGGCTTACATAGCTACACCACTCATGCGCATAGATTTTGTGATCACACAGCACAGGGATTACGTTGGACATAAGACCCTAGGATGACTAAGCATCTTGCTTGGCTACTGGACTGCGCATGTGCGGTCATGTAGGTGGGGGAATGGCTAGGAATTCTAACATGCATAGCAAGCACTTTGGCCACTGAGCTTTCCCTCAGGTCTTTTACTGTGATATTTTAAAGCCAGAAAATGCTAAGCCCAGTCCATCATCTTCAGAGCAATGTACAACTTGACAATGCTAAATCAGGTACTGAAATGTTGAATTTGGTTGACCCTGGTGTATAGGACACATTGTGAAAGTCCAAGTCTATAAGGAAACCAATTACCATTTTGTTCTCCAAACACCTATTTCTAAAGGACAGTTTCTTTAAAAAGAAGGGGGAGGGTGGGAGGCACATTGATTTTTATGGGATTTCTCTTAAAACAAAAGTTACAATGCCCCATTGCCTTTTGTACTTCATGTTCTGGCAGAATGGGACAGGTTATCTGTCTTTGAACCATGACCATTCAAACTTAGGGAGTCTGCCTTATCTCAGAAGCCTGAGCCTCTGGCTACTGTTCAGATGGTATCAGCTGGAACAAATAAGCTGAGATTGTGTTTGCTGTTTTTCTCTGCTCATCTCAAATATGGCTCCAAAAATGGTTTGTCAGTCACTAAACAGCTCAGAATCCGTGTGCATGTACATAGCCTCATCACAAGAAAATCACTTTTTAAGTTTCTTGGAAGTTGATTATAATGTGCTTCTTCTCTCTCTCCATGCAAGAAAAACAAGCACCCCAATCTCTCAGATCAGACTGTAGATAGAATGTGTTTCTAAGTGGCAAAAGACCACACATCCACAGGGAGGGGAAAAATATGGATGAGCCAAGCTAAATGGAACAGGAATTTAGTTCTGACTGAACCTATTGCTACATAGATGGTTAGTAGAGGACTGTGGCAATTAAGTGGGGAAATTTTCTGAATTTCACTCATGACCTTGACCATCAAATAATTTTCTTTAAAGCAGAAGGCCCTCTAAAGATAAAGGCTTAACTCCAAATGGTGCTATCAAACCTGGAGGGGTACCAAGTAACGTCAGACATTGTCCTCAATAAGCCAACTGAATGAGCCAGTTAAAATTTGAAAGCAACACAGGGAGATTTATTCAATGTGGCCACATTGGGAAGATAGAGATCCTGTGAACTCCCCACGTCCATCTGGAAAGTGATCACAGTTTAAATACAAGGCCAAGGACACACACATCTAAATAGTTCCAGCCAAGGTGTGGTCCCACCCACTGACCCACCCTTGTCTGGGCTTCAGTCTTATATTTTAAGGTGGTCTGACAAGTTATTAGAACTGTGTGAATTATCTTTCCAGGAGACAAGTGCCCCTCTACCTGGGATCTTTTCCTTCCCCAGCATGAGATTCCTGGGGAAATTTGTATTTCTTTGGGGTCCATTGTTTCAACAGTCTGATAGTTAGATTGAGAGATAGGCTGGTCTCTTTAGAACATCTTCATTTCTGCCTAGCAGGTTCTACTGTTTATTAAGCAGGAAAATAAAAACACTCCCCCTGCCGTACATTTAAAGAGAAATCAGAGAGGTGGGGCAATGGTTCAGTCAGTAAAATACTTACCTTTCAAAACATGAGGAGTTGAGTTGAATCCTTAGCACCCATGTTAACAGTTAGGTGTGGCTTCATATACCCATAGAGCCAATACTGGAGAAGAGATGGAAAAACCTTGGGGTTTATTCACTAGGTGGTCTAGATGAAGCACTGAACTCCACGTTCAGTGAGAGACCATGTCTCAAGATGAAGACTGACTGAAGAAGATGCTTGACAGTTGACATCTACTGTCGCCTACAGACAGATAGACACACAGAAAGAGACACCCACAGACACACAAACACACAGGCATAGATATGCAGATACTCAGACATACATAACACACATACACACAGACCTGCACACACAAAGCCAACTCTTTACTCTGATGTCTTACAAAATCCAGGTCTTTTTGGCTTCTACAAAGTACTTTGCATAAGAGCATTTACTCACCACAACCATAGAATGGGCATGGTTCCAACATCCCAAGTCATTAGCAGAGGTTTAAACAGAAAAAAGGGGTCACGTTGCAAGGGTGCCATCTGGCCAGATGTCAGACAGGAGGGAGGTAGACATTTAGGTCTCCGGGTATTTCAGCCTGATTGATCTGCAGATGTTTCATCTTGGTGCATTGTTTCACAGAGAAGTGGAGGGATGGCGCTTGGATACTGGCACTGTTCTTTGCACTGCAAATGACAGAAACCCAGTTCAAATGCACCTAAGGACAAGGGACTAACAACAACAACAAAAAGTCTAGGAAATGGTGGTGCACACCTTTAATCCCAGCACTCGGGAGGCAGAGGCTGGTGGATCTCTATGAGTTTTGGCTAGCCTGGTCTACAGAGCCAGTTCTAGGACAGTCAAGGCTCATTCTGATTGGCCTAGAGCTGGTCACTTTCCCACCCTGGAACCCAGCAACTGAACCAAGAGTATGTGACGTTCTCCCCCTGGATTCACCCAAGTCATGTAGCCATACCTTGAGTATGGGGACTGAGAGTAGGGAAAGGTGTGATTCTCTTTGTAATTGCTACCCAGAGAAGTGGGCACTAGCTAGGCAAAGGGGTAGATGTTCATCCTACAGGAAAGCAGCTCTAGAATGACAATGAGTCTTTCCTTTAGAGTGCCCTATAATGTTTCATATATCCCAAATTCTCACAAAATACATATCTGAATTTTGGACACGGTAAAACTTAGAGTACATACACCAAGCAGGAAGAGTATTGTATTACCTTATTATATTGTTTGGTAAGGCTACAAAAATTAGGAAGACATTCAACATTTTAGAAATCTAGTCATTTAGTGTTCGACTGAATGGCTACATGGGAGCACACGGGTCAAAGAATGGCTAGATACTGTGACTCAAGTTAACAGTAGGTTAATATAAGCTGGAGAGGTCCTAGCACATTTTAATTTCTATTAAAATATTTCTGAACTCCATAAATCTTTATACATGCCATGGAAACAATAAGTGGAATTCTAAAGTCTTTGGAATAAATAATGCAGTAGTAATAAATACCTTGAAGTCTATAGTTTATGGAAAAAATGGGGTTGAAAATTGCGAAGGAACAACTTTTTTAAGGTAAATTTATACTTAATTTCATAAAAAGCAATATAGTTTGTGGTGAATTTCAGATCCATAGAAACTGTGTTTTTCTAGCAGTTTTGAAACTTTTCTTTCTTGACAGGAACTTTCAGCAGTGGCAAGATATTATTTCATGGCCTTAACAGCAATCTGACTGTGAAGGGGCCTTAAAGACTTGCAAATGAGGCTGTGAATAGCCCAGGTGAATGGGGTGACTCCCTTGCTGCATTGCCTAATGTGCATTTTACATTATGCTTCAGATAAATACTAAGAAATACAACTGAATAGTCCAAGAAAAAGTCCAGTTCTCTATTTTTCAAGCACAGTGGTATAATTGCACTCCAATTTATGGCATATTTTGTAGGGTTGCTGATTAATTATACAGACCTCCTGGAGTTTTATATTCTTTTCAACTTTGTCTCCCTCTACGGTTTGACCACTACAAAGCGAATATTCTTAAATCACTTATTATTCAGGTTACCTCATTTTTGGAGAAAAAAAATGAATTTGCTATTAAGATCAGTTTTCTCATAAATCACTGTAACTCATAAATACTAATGCTTGTGCTCCTTAATACTGATGCCCCCTAACTCTCATTAATGAACATATATAGGCACACATGCACTTAAGAGAAAGCTTTTAATAATTCTTTTCTCATTTATTTATTTATTTATTTATTTATTTATTTATTTATTTATTTTGTGTTTAGTGTGTGTGTGTGTGTGTGTGTGTGTGTGTGTGTGTGTGTGTGTTGGTCTGTGACACTATTCTTTGGGAGATGTATGTAGATGTCTGCTCACCCCAGAGACAGAACCAACCACAGACCAAATGAATACCACCAACGTGCAACCCATGAGTTTCATTGGGGTCATTTACATGAATATGGGTGAGTGGTTGCTTATAGGAGCAGAAATGACTCAAAGACAGCTGAATCACCAAAGGCTACCTCAGCATGGGTGGCAGCTCATGAAAGCTGGATACAGAGCCTACTGCACAGCCTGCATGTAGCTAGACAGGTTGAAGCATGTCCTTTCCAGGCAGCCCCGATAGTCTGAAACTCTTTTAGGCAATTCAGCTTGTCTGAGAGTCTTCTGTGGATCGGGTTTAGTCTTCCTGTGTCTCTCAGCAGTCCTTATTGATTATATTCTCTTGGAATAGGAAGGTCCTAGTAAATCTGGTCAGTTTCAGGGACTTCCTGAAGCTTTTGAGTTGTTTCTGAGCTTAAGGAGCTTCCCTAAAGGATGGAATGTTTTATTACCTCTTGGAATATTGAATGTCTTGATAAGCTCCCTTCCAACATAGAATGTTTCATCTTCCAAGAAATTGGTGTGCAAAAGTTCTATGTGTGCACATACTTGTGGGTGTAAGAGGCTGACTCCAGGTGTCTTCCTCAGCTACTCTTCACTTTATTTTTTGAGATAGGGTCTTTTAGTGAAGTTGAGGCTCACTGATTCAGCTAGGCTAGCTGGCCAAGTAGTTCCAGGGTATCATACTGTTTCTGCCTCCTCAGCACTGGGATTACAGGTGCATACTGATACACCTGGGATTTTATGTAGGTGCCAGGGGACCGAATTCAGGTCTTATGGTTATGTGGCAAGTGCCTCAACAACTGAGCCATCTCCTGAGTCCCATGATACATTTCTTATTTTATAGCCAAGGCAAATATATTGTAAAAGTACTGTACTTCTTAAGGTATTGGACACATCAACAAAGCATGCTTTGTTAATCAATCTAATTTTCTAAATAGCAATTTAATTGTTGGCAAACAGTTGTCACCTGTTTGCTGCAGGTTGCTGAAGGCTGTCAGTGTTTACAAGATTGCTCTTCAGTTCTTGAACCTGTTTGCATTTATAAAGAATTTCATCGGCCATATTTTCTAAGTGTGCTGTGCTGATAATCAGAGAAGGATTTGCTGGAAAAATCTTTTATACATGCACGGGATAAACATGTTCAGTTGTGTGCTTTGCTTTAAGTAGGTCATTTGTACAATGGCCCATCTTCCTCAGACTGTTCTCTCTCTCATGTCCTTATCAGACTCCCTTTATCACTGACATATCTAAATTACTAGCTTCTCTCTCCACCAAGACACTTTCAATAATAAAGCTTCCTGCTCCTTTCTTACCTCTTCCCTTTTTCTGTCACCAGCTTCCCCTTGGAATTAGGAAAAGGGCCTTGCAGATTTGGACTATTAAGTAGGAGAGGCCCCATTTATCAAGTCTCTAAATGTTCTGTCATCTTGGGAATTACTTATTGAAACCCATTACCTGTGTGACTTCACAGTTCTTTTTAGATGGTTTGTCTGAAAAGAATATAGACTCTTTCTTGAAAAGAAACAGCTTTCTTTTCCACATAAGGGGAGTGGGCGATAGTTGAGTACAATAGTTGAAAGAAAAGAGGAAGAAGGGTTGCTGCAAGGACTTGGATTGATCAGGGAAATTGCACTACAAAATAGACTTGAAGAAACAGCGCACATAAAAATGACTTCACTGGGAAGAGAATACCCATGTATTAACTTCATCACACAGAGTCATTTACTTAGCTTCATAGAAATAGTAAACATAGCTTACACACCTTTATAACTAAAATTTTTACAACCTCTCTGTTTGCCCAAGTACAGTGACTTCTTTTGCAGAGTTTGTTGCTTGCTTGGTTGCTTTTGTTTCATTTTATTTTGCCTTTTAATCTTTAGAGACAATAGTAGGCCCATAAACTTTTAGTAGTAATATGAATAGTTGCATTTTATCTATAGAATATTATAATTTGCTTTGGGTTCTTAAGAAATCTTTGAAATACACTAGTCCATTAAAATGTTTTTAAAACTCTAAGGGTTTTGTGTATGTGCAATGTTTGGACAAATGTGAATTCAGGTGCATGCAGCCCTGTTTGGAGGCCAGATGTCCTTATTCCCTTGAGACAGAGTTGCCCATTGAATCTGGATCTAGGTTAGTGACCATCAAGGCCCAATGATTCACCTGTCTGGATTACAGGCATCCCTGTAGCCACACATAATCCTGGGGATTTGAACTCAGGTCCTTGTGAGTCCACAGTAAGTGCTTTAATTCCTTTATCCATCTGTCCAGCCCATATATTAAGTTTTTAACCTTAAGAAGTCACCAATGTGACTGATAACCTTTAAAGCTAAATTAATTTTAACACAGTAATAAATGTATTAACGATCTGCCTGTTGATGTAAAGTAGTAAGAGTACAGAAAGAAAACTAAGTTGTAGGACCTTGTATATAGAGAGTGTTTGTATAGATGGGGTGATTGTGTGTGGAACCAGTGTTTGATAATTGCTAACAGAATTGACTAGGCAATTGTGGAGGGCTATGAGCTTTGAGGAACAGAAGCTGCCTACCATACACTGATGTTCAGAATGTCGTACAAGGAATGTGTGGGGATAGAGAATATGTTTCACAAAGCTGAAGCCTGCATCTCTCCAAGTCCCAGGGCATTCTTAAGCAGCATATAGCACACAGCCGCAGAGTCCATGCATATCCTTCTGAGAACAGAAAGAAGAAATTCAATTTGGTTCTAGTATGTTGAACAATTTGGCAATCCCTCTTATACCAAAACAGCTGCTGCCTCTGGGCCCAGAATCTTGGCAGACAACTGTACCTGTTGAACTTGATGCTTTACATTTTCATCATATTTATTTTTATTGTTATCACTATTTATGGTGGCTAGATACTGATTTCCATCTGTCATAGGTGTATTATATTTCCCTTACTCAATTGCTGTAATTTTCAACTCTGAGCCCTTTAAAGAAAATATTAACTGACTATAGATTATGATAATGATGCGGAAAATAATCACAAAAGTGATCACAGCAACCTCCTTTATCAGCTGCTTACTCAGCAGCAGTGGTGATAAGTGTTTCAGAGATATTTTCACAGTTAACCTTCTCAAGACTCAGATTCCATTAAGGTGCTATCAGTATGACACCAATTTTATTTTAGTCTCTAAATATATTGTTATTCTCTGTGCATACTTGTTTTGCCTGGAAGTATGTATGTGTACCATGTGCATGCTGGGGTCTACAGAGGTCAGAAGGCATTGGATCTCCTGGGACTGTAGTCACAGGTTTGTGAGCTGATGTGGTGTTGAGAATTGAACCCAGGTCTTCTGCAAGCACAGCAAGTACTTGAAACCTCTGAGCCATCTCTCCAGCCCTCTGACTCCCTTTCCAAAGGTGCAAACCAGGACTTAAGTGTGTTAAGACTTTCTCAAGCTCTCTGCCTAGCCAACACAGAACCAGCAGTTTAAGCTGCCTTGAATGAGAGATGGTGGGCATATCATGTGTGGAGTCTGAGAAAGGCTGGATTGTGTGACTGGTTTTATGAATCCTGAGTTTGTGTTCTTCCACAACAGACAAAGGTGCTGAATGTAGCTGGTGTTCAGGACCGGGAAACCATCAAGCACATTCAGACAATGGCATTCTATCGTGACATAAGCAAGAATGAGGACATTCATCCTTCATTTCTCCTCTGAGAAAGACTTTGCAGTTGAGGTATTCCCTGGTATGAGGGATGAAGCAAACACAGCTTTGTCTTGCATTTACTGAGAGACTGAGAATTGGGGAAGCAATACAACTCAGAGAAGTTTCTCTCTGGCACCACTGGCATCACTGTTTGCTTTGTGGACACAGCTTCTGTGCAGTAACTTACATAATCTGTATAGTATGCTCCCATTATAGTTAATAATTAATATTGCCTTCTAGGTATTTCAGTTGCTTGGGGGTAATGGGTCATCCTGTGATTCTAGCCTCTAATTCTTTTTATACGTTCTTTGCACCTTCCTGTGCTGTCATTGTTCAAATTCTGCCCTTACTCTAGTTACATGACTGCACATGCACAGTTCAGGAATTAAGCAAAGGGTCTTGCGCCTTATGTCATCAGTGTGCACTGGTGACTACGTGCGGCATGGTCATGCAATCAGCGCATGCGTGGTGTAGCTCCATAAGCCCACCTGTGCATGTTCACTGGGAACCCTTAAAAAGCTGGACACAGGCACAGTCCTCTCTCTCTGTTCTGCTCTGTCTCTTCCCCACCATCTTTCCCTTTCCCAGGCCTGGTTCTCTTGAATCTCCTCCCACTCCTCTTCCTCCTAATAAAGTTCTCTGCTACTAGGCAGTCATGGCTCACGACTTGTGACCTTTTTGCATGGTAACCAGCGCTGTTTATCATTCATTTCAGTCAGACATATTAGCATGAATTTTCTCAAGAGATTTACCTTTTCTTGAGGAAAAAAAAGGCATTTTTATAAGTAAACTAGAATACAAAAAATCCCTAATTATAAACAAATCTCTAGTTGAAAGTGCAAGGAAAAACCCCTTAAATGTGGATGTGTCCTGTCTTGTGTTTGTGTCCCTTCTGGTAGTACACAGGATGGGATAACAGAAGCAATAGAAACTTTGTGGGAAAACCTGGGCTTGTGACACCTTCGCACCTCTCACTTGATGATACTGATCTTCGTCATTTTTATACACTTTTCTAGAATAATCTTTGTACTCGAAATTGTATCAATTCAATGAGCTTTTAGAAACTACAGCCACCAAACAGTAGCCCTTAGTAACTTGAAAGTCCTTAATAAGCTGAGTACCTTTCATGTCCAACGCCCAACTTAATACACTTAGTTTTTCTCCTGGGTCCTTTTGTCCATGTTTCCTTTTTTTATTGCCTGTCGTTTCTAAAGGTCCTTGAACTTGTTTATTAAACTATTCCTTCACTCACTATCTACTCTAGTGCCCTATGAGGATGCTGTATAAAAATCCATGCATGCCCTTAATAAGTTTTTTTCTCATTATGAAAGTAATATTACTTATTAAGATGCTTTGACAGAAGTATATGGAATTATAAACAATGAAATATATTACCTTTCTCCCTCTTCCCCTCATCTATCTTCATGATGTCTGGTAGATTTATGCTAAGATTATCCAAGGCCATAATTTCTCAGAAGAAAGGAATTCTAAATCTTGTATTAATGGAGACACAAATAACCTTGCATAAATTAAACCCTGAAATTAAGAAACAAATTTTAGAGCCAAACATGCCTCTAATAATATCCCCCTAATACTATCCCCCTCCTCCCGGACTTGGTATTTTTAGTCTTGTATACTTACAAAAACAAATAAAATGACAAAATTTTAGTAGATCAAGAAAAATATTTCCCTCCTCTGTCATGCATTACCCAGAGAATATTATAATTAACTCAATGTTCACTGTTACTCTTCCACTCTCAGGCAGTTGCTTCTTTCTGGGTTATTTTACAGGGCTTTGTTAGGAGGAAGCTAGCCCTATGTCAAAACAGGTTAAGCATCATGACCCTGTTTTCTCTTGGATGCAGTGCTGTGGGCAGGGGCAGCAGGGTCAGAATCACTGGGTGTTCTTCTGATGGACTGAAATACACACATCTTATTCTGTGCTTTATTAAACTCAGGTCTTACGACAGAAAACAAATTATCTCCAAGGGAACTTTGTCACCAGGGTGCCTGTTCAATAGTGATGTCTCTAGCTGCCGCAGAAACTACATGGGAAGATCAATGACGGGTTTGCTTGAAATTGCCCTGGGACTGAGTCTCTTCTTGCTGGCCTGCATTTACATTTGTAATCAAAACATCCTTTTTGCCTTTCAGTGGCTGTAGAGCTGTCTTCAGTGGCTCTCAACTCACTTAAATTGCACATTTCCCCCAAACAATCTTACTTTCTGTAAATTGGCAGAATTCATTCCTTCCCTGAGCTGGAGATGCTTAGATCTTTTAAAATTAAATACCTAAGCTTGGGCACATACCACTTAAAATGAAAGTTGAACTAATTCAAACCAGAGTATGGTGGTCTGAATGAGGATGGCCTCAAGAGGCTCATATATTTGCATGCTTGGGCCACAGTTTGTGGAACTATTATGGATGGATTAGGAGGTATGGCCTTGTTAGAGGAAGTGTGTCACTGGGAAGGCTTAGAGGTTTCAAAAGCCCCAAACTATTCCCAGTGTCACTCTCTCTTCCTCATGCTTATGACTCAACATGTAAGCTCTCAGCTACTGCTCAAGCATCAAATCTAACTGCCTGCTACCATACTCCTACCATGATGGTCATAGACTCAGCCTCTGAAACTATAAGCCCCCAAATAAACTCTTTCTTCTATAACTTGCTGGATGCACGTTATATCTATAATTAGCTGGATGCACAAATCTTGTCTCTGTGTCTTCATTGCCACCTCTCCACCAGTCCAGTGTTCTGAGTATCTCTTGCTGCAAGGACAGAGAAAGGTACAGCCTTCCTCACAAAGCAGCTCAGCTTCTTTCAGAGAAGCTCAGAAAGCCATGGGTCTCAGTTTTGCTCTGCATCTCCATGATGGCTAGAATACGAACTGCCTTCCACATGATTAACCTTTGACTTCCAGCCAAAGGTAATACTAGTTGGGAAAGTTGTAGAAACCTAGTAGATGGGGACTAGTGTGAGGATGTAGGTCACTGCGGATAGGTCCTTGAGAATTATGCATGTTCCCCATCCTCCTGACTCTGCTGTTCCTGCTTCTTGTTTTCCTTAAGGGAAGAAAACACTTTTCTGACACTTGCTCCAGCAAGTGAGACCCTGATGTCTCACCCAAACATGTAGAACCACGAGGCCATGGACCGAACCCTCTGAAACTGAACCAAAATAAATCCTTCTGTCCTTCAGTTGTTCTCTCAGGTGGTTTGTCATAGCAGCTGAAATGGCTTGAAAGAAAATGGGCCCCCAAAGGGAGTGGCACTATTAGGAGGTGTGGCTTTGTTGGAGGAAGCATGTCACTGTTGGGGCAGGCTTTAGGGTCTCTTTTGCTCAAGCTTCCCTCAGTGTGACTTTGAGTTGCCTTCCTGTTGCCTGTAAGATGTAGCACTCTCAGCTCCAGCACCACATCTACCTGCACATGCTCCCCATCATGATGATAACGGACTGAATCTCCGAACTATAAGCGAGCCACCGCAATTCAATGCTTTCTTTGCTGTGTTCGTATTGTCTCTTCACGAAATAAAAAACCCTCACTAAAACAGCAACAAACGTAATTAAACAGCCTCCACTACCTAAAAGTGTAATGTTAATACCCAAACAAGTCTTAATTGGCCAATCACAGGAAGAGGATAAAAATAGACATCTACTTTAATCCATTAATAAATCAACTTAGTAAATTGAAGAATTTTTCAAGTCTTAGCCAAATCTTTATTCTTTTTTTAACCTGTGGGCATTAAAAAAATTAAATTATTTTTCTTTTATGTGCATGGGTGTTTTGCCTGCATGTATGGCTATGTGCTTTATGTATTCAGCTGCCCTTGGAGGTGAGAAGGGGGTGTTGAATCCCCTGGGACTATAATTAACAGATAGTTTATGAGCCACCATGTGGGTGCTTGGATTAAACCCCAGGCCCTCTGGCAGAGTGACCAGTGCTTTTAAGTGCTGAAGCATCTTTCCAGCCCTCTACTGGAATGTTTTGCTTTTGTATTCCGTCTCTACTGATTGCTCCATATTGAATTGGATTGCATCACAAAAGAGCAACAATTTGACCTTTGCTAGCTACTAAGGGGAGAAAGTATAAGACCCTTTGCAAGCAGCAAAGCAACTGTGCACTAAGCATGTGAGCAGGTACCAGGTCTACAGAAGCAAAATCCCCTCTTCAGTTCCTGCTTTGCACCCTCCTCTGAGGACTATAAAGGAGTATAGACGCCATGTTAGGGTTTCTATTGCTGTGAAGAGACACCATGACCACAGCAACTCTTATAAGGAAAACATTTCATTGAGAGGGCTCACTTACAGTTTCAGAGATGCAGTCCCCTTATCATCATGGTGGGGAGCATGGTGGCATGCAGGCAGAGGTGGTGCTGCAGGAGTAGCTGAGAATACTACATCTTGCAGGCAATAGGAAGTAGACTAAAACATTGGGTGGTATTCTGAGCATAGGAAACCTCAAAGCCCTCCTCCGCAGTGACACACTTCCTCCAATAAGGCCATACCCATTCCAACAAAGCCACACCTCCTAATAGTACACTCCCTATGAAATTATGGGGCTAATTACATTCAAACTACCACAAGTCAGTTGATCACATACTACCAACAGCTCTGGTGTGTTCTTATTTGATAGGTTGAATGATATGCCCCTAAAAGTCATATTCACTCAGAACCTTGCAATGTGGCCTTATATGGAAATGATCATCACAGATGAATTAGATTACAATAAGGTCAGAACAGATAACATAATTCAGTGATCAGGGTCATAGTGGGAGGGAAATTTGACTGCAGAAACATGCACAGGGCAAGGCGATGTGCAGGACACATAGAGAAGATATTGTGTAATAACAGAATCGGAGTACTGAGAGATGTCTCCACAAGATAAGGGACAACAAGGGTGGTCACCAGTCACCACCAGAAGCTAGGAAAGAGGGAGAGGTGGGCATCTAAGTAGACCTTACCCTGCCTGTCTTGAGCCATTGGGCTTTCCTGTAGAACTGCTCACAAACTCAGTAATATCATCAGACTTCAAACCCCTGAGGAGTGAAATAACAGGTCCTCATGGTGAAGCTACTTGGTATATGAAACTTTGGAAAGTGATACCCTACTTGAGTCTGCACAGAGAGCTGAAGGGGGGGGGGAGACTTGGAGCTTTTTGCCCGAAGGCTGCCCCAACTCCTGCTCCAAGTACTTCACAATGCTAGCAGTGGAAACCAAGGAGCTAACAATCTGCAGGATCCACAGAGGCCAGGTAGGAACTTTAATGAGAAGTTCATCTGATCCCTAAAGCCACTGCTGTTCTCCAGGCTGCTGTTGCCCTGAAGGAAAGTGTTCCCTATAACACCCTGTTTTCCCATTTGTCACAGTTAGTTTTGCATTAACTATCTCAATTATTTGAATTAAGAGATTATTTAATACAGAATGAAGCATATGTACAGGGCTAGGCAACCTTTGATCTCACAATGAGGGGACAATTGACATACTCTCTGGTATCTCTCAACAAAAAGCATGGGAGACCCCTAGTTAAGAGGATGTATGTCTTAACTGTGCCTAAGGTGGTCCCTGGAGCTTGCAGTCTACTCACATCTGGAGCCAAGCCTCATGTGACAATGCTACCAACCCACCAGTTTTCCTGAGCTGACAGGTAGCAATGCCTAACATCATGTATGTTACCCTTTCAGGAACAGTAACCCACCATGCAATGTATAGATCTATTGTTTTGTTTTCAGGCTTTGGAACATATATATGAACACATATAAAAGAGAGACGAAGATTGTTATAATCCCTTTCTATTTATTAAAATGATGTTCTCTCTCCATAGTTCCCCTTATTGTGGAAGGAAAGGTAGCTAAGTTGTAGTGTAAAGAGATTTAATTACAAGGAGGTATTTCAAAGTGACTCACAGGCAAATGAGGATACCCATCTCTCTCCCTAGCAGCAGGGCCTCCACGCACAACTGCTCGTAAGAATTACAGGTCACCATTCTGGGATCAACCTTCCCTTTGGGGTGATAGAATATTGTGGAGTTGGCAGCTTTTGTCACCTGCTGCTAAAGCCCCCCAAAAGAAAAGATTCAGCACTTTTAAAGGTCCCCTGTCCCCAGACTATTTTTGATTTACAGGGCTGACAAGGTCAGCTCTTCAATGGCTGCAACCCAGAGCCTCAGACTAAGAAAGATTCAATTTATCTCATAATTCCAGGTCTGCTCCTGTCCTCCCCGCATTCGAAACCTCTGGTGACAGGAGGGGAGCAAACACCTCTGTGTGGTGTAGGTAATTTACTGTGTTGTGAATTAGATGACCTCTCCTCACACAGAGACAATTGAGTTCCGTGTCACACCCTTGTTTTTATTACTTGATACTTTATCGTCTTTGACTTTTCTCTGCTGTTATCAGGGATGTCTTCAAAAGCCCACTGGTAGGTCAGGACTGACCTATTCTAAGCCGGGGATGGATTTACATTTTTCAATCCTTTTTATCTGGTTCTATCACTATTCATAAGCCTTAGGAGGAGCTCGGAGTTCAACATCAACCCCAGGGTCAATCAATAGACACAAATGGGAAAGCTTGTGTGAGATGGAGCACCAGGGAAATGTTGCAGTCTCACTGAGAGGTCTAGAGAGATGGCTCAGTGGTTAAGGACACTTCTTGCTCTTACACAGGAGCTGGGTTCATTTCCCAGCACCCATATGGTGACTCCAAACTATCTATAACTCCAGTTCCAGGGACTCAATGCCCTCTTCTGCCCTCTACAGTCACCTGGTACACACATGGTGCCCATATATACACACAAAACTCTCATACACTTAAAAAATTAAATAAATAAAACCTTTTAAATTTTCAGGAAAATTAACATAGAATTAGTCTTTAAAGAACTTGATTGTTGTTGCTTTGTTTTTCCTGTTTTGATAGTTGGCATGGCATCCAACTTAAAAGGAAACAAGTGTCTAAATAAATATTAATATTGGATGTTACCTAAAAGTTCTTTGAGATTGTCCATGTGAGCTCTAGTTCCACTGAGGGATGTTGTGTCAAAATATCAGGTAGAAATCAATTAAAGAAGTTACCTGATATTGGCTTCTGACTTCTGCACACATGTACACGTATGAACAAGTACATGTGACACACAGACACACACACACAGACACACACACACACACACACACACATACACACACACACACACAAATTCCAGAAAGCAAATTTAAAGCAACAAGTCAATTTGTGAACTAAGAGCCTTTAAGTGTATAAATAAGTAGCTGAAAGTGCACAATACAATCATATATGAGGAAACATAAGGTCCATTTCCCCCACAGTCAATATTCTGTGACTATTCTACAGTAATGAGCCTCACCAGTTTGCTCACAATACGAAGAGCAGCCACCACAAGCTTGCTGGCAGAAACCCATCCCTGCCTGCCACTCTCATATCCACAATCATCTAGACAAGTTCAGAAATTTCTTAAAGAGATTTCATTCTTCCATTTTTATGGTCTGAAAACTCTATTTCGGGTATCTTCAATTATTGATTCATATATCACGGGTTCCTAAGCTGTTGGCCTTAGGCATGGACAGAATCAGAAGCCTGACACTGGCGTAAGGGGCTGGCATCTCTGTCTTTCCTCTCTCAGTCTCTTTGCTTGACTTCCTTAAGAATTGCTTTCTCTCTATGGCAGGTGAAGTTCCAGTTTTATAGTTCCTGAGTTTAGAATTCAGCAGAAAAAGGTTGTCTCCTCAGATAGACTCTGGTTTTGGTGGCACGTGTGTCCTTAAACTAACCACTAAAGAGAAGAGAACAGGGTTTCCTGGTCAACCCGACCTGGCGCCTCCTCTTCTTACAGCTAGGGTTATGAAAAACAACTTCCTTATTGGAAAAGTAATGGCCATTCCACTCCTAGAAATGGATGGTCTATAATGTGGTGACATTATTTCCAGAGGCATTGTCCTGTTTAAAGTAATATTACATTTACTGAAAACTTAACTATGTGGTTGAAATCAGTTTTGGTAATTTTTCAGGAAGAGAAGTGAAGAAACGTCCTGTTCCAGATAGAGCACCCAAAATAGTCCAAAAAAAAAAAAATGATACTCCAAAGGTCAGCTTGGTGAAGCAATGAGCTCATTGGAATTTCTTCAAGGAGTGTTGGGGAGGGGTTGCTTACAGGTGCAGGGACTCAAAGGCACAGTGTCATTGAAAAGTCCCCCCACCCCACCCCCCAGAATAGGTAGCAACTCAAGAAAGCTGCAGTCCAGGAGTTCTATGCATGACTTACAGGGGGCTCTGTGGATGTAATGGTATCTTCTCCAAGAAGCTGGGCTGTTCAGTTTCTTCCCCAGGCACCTGTTTCTTGCTTCGTTGATTGTGGAGAAGAGCCTTGTGAAACCTGTAAGTTTCAGATCTTCCTTTCATACTTCTAAGGCTGTTCACTTTCTAAGTCTTATGAGCCTCCTTCCTCCCTCCAGAAGGGAATATTTCAATTAGGAAGGAATTGCCACATGACAAAGGTTTACTGTCTGGGGGGTGGTTATTAAATATCTATGAATGGCACTCATATTTCATCACTATTCTGTGGCTACTTAGTGTCACCCATATGGTTTGTTAAATGGCAGAACTACTCACCAGTTGTCTTAATGTAAGCAGTTTTTTTTTTTTTTTTTTTTTTATAAATACTTGATGCAATGGGTCCAGGAGGGATGTAGAGCACCACTGATGAGACCAATTGGTTGATTCACCTATTAGGGTTATTTGATGTACCACACATTTTTCTAAATACTGCAAAACTTACCAACAACCTACAAGACATAGTTTTCATTAGTCTGTTTGCTCAAATAAGAAACCTGACGTACAGAGATACAGCTTTACTCAAAATGACACAGCTCAAAAATAGGAGTGAGATTTGAGTTTAGGTTCAGAATTTGTCTTCTTAGTCACTGAACTGTATTGTAAGAGAACCATTCTGAAAACATCAGATTGCCCCCTAATATAGATTACACCAAGGAAGGCTAAAGAGTTGTAGCCAGATGACATGATTTAGTGAAGGCTACTGAAGGTGTCTCACCTACAAATGATCTCCCTCATTGGCACCCCCTTATGTCAATTCTAATATCCCAAGTCTGTCTTTATTTATTTATTTATTTACTTACTTATTTATTTATTTATTTATTTATTTATTTATTTATTTATCTATTTGTTTATTATTTGTAAATAACATTGGGATAGGTAAAGCATGGAATGGAAACAATGCCAGTCACTGAATTAACAAATTGACTTAGACCAGTTCTCAACTAGAAGTTAAATTTGCCCTCTTTCCAAGGACAGGTCCCCTCAAGCCTTTTTGATTGTCTGAACGTAGTGGGATGAGGGAGGTGGGGCTGAAAGAGCCCTAGTATTCTGCTTGGTGCCCTTCCCAAAGACTAAGACTCATCTAGTCCAAAATATCAGTTCTGAAAAGGTTGAGCTGCCTCGTCTTTTAGCATAAATACTGTGGTCAATTTATACACTTGACATGTGCCAGGGTCAGCCTAGGGCCCAAGTAATTTTCTGGGAAGTCCTCTGCCCCTTCCTGATCCATAGGTTTGCATAGTATGGTTTAATTTAGGCAATAGCTTTAGGATTTTGGAATTACACTGATACTGTTTTAAACAATCTGTTAATAGACCTTTGTTTATTGAAAGTAACCCTCTGAGTGTTTACTATGCCTCAGGCTCATCTACCTCATGTTAGATGAATTCACATCCAAAATATGAATGCCGCCCTATTTACTGAGTTATTGTATGCTGACATTTCTCAATTTCCAGCAAATTGTCTCATAACTAGGAATATGATTAAGTCCTTGAAAACTATTTTTGTTATTATTGAGGTAATTAAGATGTGATCACCATTCCACTTTAGTCAGTACATCTGCTCTCTGGTAAATAAGGAATCAAATGCTGCTCAGTGAGGAACTGCATGTATCTCGGAGAATGAGTGAGCAGAAGGCCTCCTGTCTGCATCTTTGTGTTTTCAACCAAAGCTTTGATTTAGCTGAAGCAAGAATACTTTTTAAAACCATAGCTTTGAGGAATTTTTACAGGAAGTATTAGCTATGTATAAAACTAATAGGAACTTCATCATTATTTACTACATTTTTTGTACCTAATAATGATCTTTTTCTGGCATGTTCATATGTGTACATGATGTATTTTAATCGCATTCACTTCCTATTACCCTTCCCCCCAATCCTACTCTAGCTAATACCCCTCCTCTTCCAAACCCTCCCTCTTTCGACCTTCATGTCCTGTGTATACGGCTCAATGACTTTCATTAAGGTTGTTTACAGGAGTATGAGTAATGGCTTATTTAAAGGAGCATGGGTACCTTATTGGTGCCTGCACCACTAAAGAAAACATCCCTCTCTCTCACACATCAACCATTGACTGAGTACAAATCCACAGGGAAAGGTGGGAACTCCCTTCCATGGCAGATGTTGACAGGCTCAACCTTACATAGAGCTTGTGTAGATACATTACCTGACTTTATAGCTCGATCTTCTATTGGTTCTACTAAGCTTTGTTGGTTTTGGTTCCTACATCCTTCTTTGCCTGGATGATTTAGAAACAGAAGTCTCCAATGAGCAACTCCTTTTCTCCATGTGTTGCAAATAGGTCCTGTGCCTAGTTTTTAGCCTGCTTCCTCTTGTGTGATTGTGACTCAAACTCATTAGGACTACAACCATTGCTGAGGGCAGGTTTTGGTTATGTTGAAAACTTTTCTTTAATTGAGTCTCCATAGGTTTTGTGGCTTGTAAAACATAAAACATACAAGTACCAAGGCAGCTCTTTTAGCCCAGCTGCCAGAAGCTACTACCACTGTAATGGCCATGGTTCCAACATGGCTTCTTAGCCTCCACAGGGCATCTATCTCAGCCCAGAAGCCACTGTTCCTGACTCCAGGCCTCCAGCAGAAAGCAATTCAGCCACAGACACCATCCACTGGTACAGACCAACCAACCACAACACTCTAGCTGCCTCTCTGTGCCGTCTCCATTGATTTGAGATGACTTAGTTTTTTTATAGGCTGACTTGACTACAATATAAAATGAAAGTACTAAAGAGGGTTTGGTCTATCCCAACCCACCATATGTTGAAGGGACTAAATAATAGTTAATGTTTCAAGATGAAAGAGGCCAGGTTTTTAGTACTCACCTATAGTTCCAGCACTGGGGTCAGAAATACAAGACCAGCCTGGGCTATAGAGTGAGACCCTTTCTCAAAAAAAAAGTAAAACAGAACAACAACAAATAATTTGATTAATAATCAACAAAACAAAAAGATGAAAGACATGCTGGCTGGTAAATACCAGGGAACATGTTAGAAACAGAACCCATTCTTTCCAACAGCCAATCGGGTTTGCTTAATAAGTTCTGATTCATAGACAAGGAGACCAAAGGTTAACAAAGCTGGGCAGGCAGAACTGGCATGAGTGATGTATAAACACTCATCTTTGTGATTCCATCATCCCTTGTTAAATTTTTCATGCTCTAGCTAACTTGCTCATAGAATCTGGAACAGTCCCTGAGAAGAGCTATAGTTTCATTATCCAAGAAATAGTAAACACCACGTCTGCAACACAGTAAATTTAAACCTTCAGTTATGTTTATTGAAGATAAAAAAGCCCAGTCAAAAGTTCTGTTAAGTGAAGTTCTGCCCATTCTAGATTCTCAGCTAGAATATTTACCAGCACCTGTGGCCTGGCAATGTGAAATTCCCATAACATATGTTGACTCTTAGAATAGAATTTACTTATACACCCATTCATTCTACCACTTAACAGTTTATAGGGCGTTTAGTCCACTTTCTCCAGTATACCAGATGCAAGTTAAATCATAAGATGAACACTGTCCCTGCTCTCAGAAGATACAGGACAAGGAACAAGTAACAAAGGGAAGTAATGCCCAAGTCTGGCAGAACAGCAAGTTCAAAGGCCCTGAGGTAGGAACAGATCTAGAATACTCTAGGAACTTGTAAGGACAAGTGTGACTAAAAGTCACTGAAAGCAAAACATAAAACAAGCAAGAGACGTGTGTGTGTGTGTGTGTGTGTGTGTGTGTGTGTGTGTGTGTGTGTGTGACAGAAAGAGACAGAGAGACAGAGAGACAGAGAGACAGAGATAGAGACAGAGAGCGAGCACTCCTGAGGGCGTGAGGGTGTCCATGTGGAGGCCAGGGGTAAACCTTGATCGTTCCTCACATGCTGGCCAATTTAGTTTTTAAGACAAGGTCTCTTATTCACTTGGAGCTCATTGGCTGGCTGACCAGTCAGTGTCAGGCATCCACCTACCTCTGCCTTCCTACTGCTAGGATTATAAGCCCATGCCACCTGACCCAGCTCTTTTCACATGGGTTCTGGGAATGGAACTCAGCTCCTCAGCATTCCATGGCAAGCATTTCACCAACTGAGCTATCTCCTCAATGCCCTTTTCTAATTTTTCATTAGCAGTTTTAAAACTAATGGTGGTCTTCAAGATTTCCCTTTGCATTGTATGGTCAGAGTTATTACAGAAAGAGAAATAGTTACAACCAATCTAATATTCATAATTATTATCCAAACCAAAGTTTGATTAGCAAGAAAAATAGGGAAAGCATTAAACACATGACACATGCCAATGTTTATGCATATGTAGACAAACTTCCTAAAAACAAAGAAGGCTGTCAAATGATGTAACTATGATTTATAATGTGAAAGGCAACAGAATGACAGAAGTTGTTTCTCAGGAGATGAACTTCACAACATTTTGCTTATTTGTTTGGCTTTCAGAATTACCATTTCTGAAGATGGAAACCTCAGAATTGTCAATGTGACTAAATCCGATGCTGGAAGTTACACCTGTATAGCCACTAACCATTTTGGAACTGCCAGCAGTACTGGGAATGTGATCGTGAAAGGTAATGGCTAACTCAAAGAGCTCATGTGTCTTCACGTCTAATAATAGACTCTATAGACATGGCAGTGTTCATATTAATATGTATAGATATCACTGTTGCTAGATTAATTCATCACAGCAAACATGATATGATTAACAATCCTTCGAGAACCGTTGGTAATGAATATGATTGAAAGACTATCTTATTTCAGCATCATCCAATACAATTTGAGAATTACAGCCATTGTGTCTATTATGGTATTGTAACGAATGTTATCTGCAGTCCTTTAATTAAATTTCCTTCAAGTCTCTATAGGTTTGAAATTCATGTCGAGGAACCCTGTGCTAACAAATTAAAAACCCATGATTCAAGTACTATTTTTAGCAAACATTGCTTAAACAATGACATTGGCAGTTTTACAAAGAGCTGCCCTGGGTATTCAGAGATACGGATATGGCTTCTCCAAGTAATAAAGGGTTTTGATCACCTCTGTGCTTTGCTTAAGTCACCCAGCCATCCCTGTCAGTTTTAAGGAAATCAAATGTCCCTCATCTCTTAGTCTGGGTGCTTTATATTTCACGACTGAAAGTCCTTTATGCTCTTGGCATAGCACATAATGTGGAACTGTCCCAACACCATGGCATTGCTGGAAGTGTTGAGAATTATAAAGGATGAGATCTTAATTTACATTTCATTTGAATTTCTATCACCTTGTGTCTTGCACAGTCAGTCTTTGGATTTTTTAGTTGCAGGAAACTTGGTTGTGCTTTGAATAAAAATAACACTCAGTGTGGTGACTTGTTGGAGGTCACCACAAATGGATGGACTTAAGCCCAGACATCTGACTGCAAGTTCTCCCTGGTTCTACAAGAATACTTTGAGGCCATTTTCCCCTGCTGATGTGCAATGCATGCTGATGAGATGCTTCATATTCTTTCTTACTGACCTATTTGTAGCTTCCTCTCTGAAGTAAGACACCCTAAGGCAAGCAAAAATATTCAAAAAGAATATTTACCTCAATTATAACTTAAGGATGAAGCTAAAAAAATCACCTCATTATATATGTCAGGGTCATTGGAAGTTGACAATTTTCTGTCATCTTGAAAAGTCTTTTTATCATGAATATACTTATATGTATGGATGAAGAATTGGAAACCAAAGAGATTTAGTTAGACTCAGTTTTGTATTTAGATGGACTACAACTATTTTGGTTTATTAATTATTCTCTAGGCCAGTAGAATAGGCATACAACTGTGGGTTCCCTCTGTTTCACAGGGCAAAGGAAAAAGAAGGGAGCTAATATTTATAGCATAGAGTTCCAGCTCAAAGCCTTTGATAATGTATGGTTATGTCAGATGTAGGGATTGACTAGGACCAAGATAGAGAGCCCAAGCTTTCAGAGATGTGGGTAGTCAAGTTCAAGCCTGTTAGGATGACATCCCAGTTATGCAGATATAAGTGAATTCCAGAACACTGTGTTAAATTATTATTAAAGACCAAGATTAAAGTCAAAGAGATGTGTCTAAGTCTCATTTCTTCCACTTACTATCTCTATGACCTTGGAGTGATATCTTTAATATGGAGATAATAGTCATGCTGGCCTCTTGGCATGGTTTCTATGACTGTGGTGATCCACATTAAGTGATAAGAAGGAGTGCCTGGAAAGAGTGATGATTGTTTTTGTTATTGGCATGGTTGTTATTCATATTATAATGAAAGGGCTATGCACACATTCTAAATCATTGAACACTTAATGAAGTTTCTAATCCAGTAGAATAATTAGAATAGGAAAGTAAGATACACATAGAAATCATATTCCCCTGCCTCATTGTGGAGAGTAGGGTATTTTCTCATCAGAATTCATATGCCACGGTGCCACAAGAAAGATGGAGAAACTATTCCCAACCAACTGTACAGTTCTCTGCTGCCATCTTGTATGTCCCCACAACATAAAGCTTCCAGATATACCATGATGAAGCATATCATGGCCACCACATGTTTGTATAGATATAAATATAGCTGAGATAATAGCTTTTACTTATCATCACAAATTAATTTATTTCTTGCCATCTAATAAGATGGGAACAGTAGTTCCTCAACTATAGTACAAGAGTTTTAGGGAGTTCACTATTATATGTTTTTAATTTTAGTAATCACTTATGTGTTTTGGTGTGTATTAGGAAAACAGTAGTTTTCTGTCAATAGCAATGAATTAAAAAAACACTGTTAAAATACATTTAATTAAGTCAGTATACATAAGAGAATTAAGTATTCATTGTTACAAAAGGATATGCCAAAGTAGTGAGTGTGGTGTGTGCATTGCTGAAGATGGGAACTACCCCTCCAGAGCCATTTTTGAGTGAATTCTAGTGGATTTAGAAAGACATAGGATAGGATTAGAATTTCCTGCCTATGGTGAATAAAGGTGTGTGTGTGTGTAGAGCTTTCTGACTCTAAGTACTGGGCTAATGAAGCTCTATCAAAAAGTGGTAGTCTGACAAGCATAAGGACCTGTGTTCAGTCCCCAGAACACAGATTTTTAAAAAGCAAAGCCTGGTGACATACA
Organism: Peromyscus melanophrys; assembly: GCA_902168415.1. NCBI lineage: Eukaryota > Metazoa > Chordata > Mammalia > Rodentia > Cricetidae > Peromyscus > Peromyscus melanophrys. The sequence goes on along the minus strand of CABHPR010138920.1, from coordinate 17,726 downwards.
TTCATAATTCCCAGGCAGGGAAGACCCTGGGGTTCCCCAACCAATCAGTTTGGCCCACTTGGCATGGCATGGGCACAAGAATACAAGGTGGACAGCTCTCAGAGAACCACACTGGATGTCTGCCTCCAACCTTCACATGTGTGTCATGTACAATGTACGTGTTCACCTGCACATCCAAGAACATGCACATGCATACACACACGGGGAAAAAAAAACAACTCCAAATTTCTGCATGCTTATAATACCAGCACTTGGGAGGCCGAGGCAAGATGATCAGTGTTTCAAGGCTAGCCTTGGTTATATAGAGGATTTGAGGCTAGCCTGGACTGCAAGAGACACTGTCTCAGGAAACACAAAAAGAAAAAAAAAAACCGTAAAATTTTCAGAACAATAAAAAAAAAAAAAGGAGGAAGGCCTAGGAGAGGAGGAACATGGGAAATATGAAAGAAGGGAGGCAGACATGCTCATGTGTGAACAATAAAGTCAGGGTGTCCCAGCCAAGGACCCCCCTGCCTAGTCGGACTTCATGTGCTTCAGTGGTCTCTCTGGACTTGGGCACTCAGATGTAATCTATTTCTCTACCAAGTCCCTCCAATTCTTGTGTTGTTGTGATATGGGGGTGGGGATATGAACTTCTTTTGCTCTGTAGGGTCCTAGAAGATAAAAATCCTGTTACTTTAAGGATGATCCAAGGTGGTTAGGAAGCTCTCGTGTTTCTCGGTGGTTGAGTCTGACTTCCACTGGTGTTAAGGGGCAGTGCCCATATGTAGTGGGGAATGCTGTGCTGTCAAGTCTATACCAAGGACGTTAACATAAACTGAGAAATACAATTGAGAAATCTGCTTCATAAACCACAATAAAAGCCAAGGAAAACCATTCTGAACTCAGCATGAACTATGCCAAGTACTCAATCCCACATCCAAGCCTCCACCTTTAGTACAACTGTAGTCACTTAGCCTGGGATATGACATATTGCTGTATTTTAATTCACTTTCCGGATCTACAAAGAGACTGACTTATCAGAGAAGTTGCTCTCTAACCTTAACATGTGCTGTGTTCATTTTGATCTCTTCATATGTCTGGGATTAGAACTCTGGGAAGGTCAGACATCAGAACACATTTTTCCCCTAACATTTTTACAATAATTGTGTCATTAGCCGCTCTCTTAAAATTTAATTCTCTTACTCACTAGGTCTGGCCCAGTTATTTGGAGACAGGCAGAAAATAGATATTTTCAGACATGAGGTCAGTAAGTAGGGGAGGAGAAGGGGACACATCCGCTACATGAGACAGGAGGTTTAAAAAAATCCCTGGCAAGACTCCATCTAAGGGATAACTATTCTGGTTATGCACGAGCAGGCTTCCAGACTCTGGGATTCTGACAGGTACTCGGGAGACTCCTGATTATCCTCCTATCATCTGAGTTTCTAAGTTGTGCTGATTTTATTTTTGATGCTAGTTGTAGTATATTTGGAATCTGTTTGCTGTTTAGCCCTAAGCAAAAACGCTTTTCAAATCAGACTCCCCAGTCCTAACAGAAAGTATCCTACTTATCTTTAAACAAAGATATACATTTATGTCAATGTCATTAAGATCTATAAGAAGGGCCAGCTACTTTTACATGTAGGACTAGACTCAGTAATTCATTTTTAACTTCATACCAGAATTAACTGTGTGCTGTTTTGCATGGCTACACAGGTTTTATATGATAAGTATTTTTATCATAGGCCTAAAGCAGAGCACCTGAGAGTGTTTGTGTTGGCTGTGGATGGACAAGATAAAGATAATAATAACAGCCCTATCTTCTATTGATCACCTCCAGGGCTCAGCCTGAAATGCAGGCTCTTAAAGCCATGGATGCGATTACCATGGTTATCTTGCCCAACTACCTCCAAAGTGACCTTGTGTAACAGTGGTTACTGGTTCCAGTCTATGCTTTGACAGGCATCCTCCTACAAATGAAAGATGTTGTCCATGTCCCCTCACAAGTAAAAATTGGGTAGAGTGTTTCATGGGCACACAGGTCTCCTGGGCTTTGCCCCTAACCTTCTGCATCTATACATCCAGAGACACGACCTGAAAAAAAAATGTTAAATGACTACTCCAACTGATCTTTTGCTCACCTGAGTTAGAGAATGTATGAATTTGCATACCATGACCAGTAGGCTATATCCAGCCATCTGCCTGTTTTTGTATACCCCAAAGCTAAGAATAGCAGTCACATATTTAACTGGTTGGAGAAAGAAATGTCATTTTTTGAATGTGGAAATTTTATGGAATTTATATTTCAATATCCATAAATAAAGTGTAGTTAGAAGTCACACAGACCATTTGTTTACATAACTGTGCTTTTAAACTGTAGCAAGAATGTAGAGTTGCTAATACAGAAACTTTGTCTCTTGGTCTACACGGCTTTAATATTTGTTATTCAATTCTTTGGATGTATGTGGATCCTTTGTTTTGGATAATTTTTCCTTAAATAACTCTTCAAAGTTTGGAGTGAGACATACTCTAACCCAACCATACACAGTTCTGCTTGCTCCTCATCCTAACCTTACATGCTGGAAATTCCCATTAGATGACTAGCTACAGTTGGTAGAGAGATTTCATTCCCAGGACATTAGTCCCACTCCAGAATTGGTAGAGTGAACCTTGAACATATGTTGGACATATGTTGAAAATACAGAGAGGCAATAGATAATTAACTGCCACAGGATGAAAACTCTGGCCATTCACCAAACAGTGTATTCAGCTTAATTCTCTATAGGATTTGTGCAACTTCATATAGTTACAACAAGAAATAGACCCTACAATGTGAAGGACAGTCACTGGGATTCTGTAACACACAAACCTTGCACTGTGACCAGGCTCATCCAGCTGAACTTCTTTCTGCCTTGTTCTTTTCCCAGGTTGTTCCTTTACTAATGTGTTGAGATACTAACTTCTGAGATAGGCCAACTAAAAGTTTAACATAATTTCACCCAAATGCTGAGTTCTTTTTGTGCATCTGTTTCTTTTAATTCATTTCATGTAATCACACTCATAATAAGACAGAAATTAATTTTTACTTTAAGGACCTATGGTAGAGTTATCTGCAGGCCTTCACTCAGACACCATATACTCCTAAGGAAAAGTGAATTTTGCATTTGTTTCCAACCCTGTACACTTAAGATGTTCCACTGACTGAGTGAACATTCAATTGATTGCTTCCTTGCTAGATGAAGTGATCATTGTTCATCTCATCAAAATTTCAGCTGTAGCTGGAGTTTTCTCCAGTCCTGCCTGGCCCACAGTCAGGACAAATCTCTCTCACCCGCCAGTCCCACAGCCTCTCAGACCCAACCAAGTAAACACACAGAGACTTATATTGCTTACAAACTGTATGGCCACAGCAGGCTTCTTGTTATCTAGTTCTTCTATCTTAAATTAACCCATATCTATTAGTCTATAAGTTGCCATGCTGCTCGTGGCTTACCGGTACCTTACATGTTGGTACTCATGGAGGCAGCTGGCAGTGTCTCTCTGCCTCAGTCTTCCTGTTCCCAGAATTCTCTTCTCTCCTTGTCCCGCCTATACTTCCTGCTTGGCTACTGGCCCATCAGTGTTTTATTTATTAACCAATCAGAGCAACACATTTAACTTACAGAACATCCCACAGCATTCAGCCGTGTTTAGAAAGAGCAGCTTCCTCAAGTACATTCATCTGTGTGTGTGTGTGTGTGTGTGTGTGTGTGTGTGTAGTGATTCCATCACATACATACATGTATAGGTATATGTTTATGTATTATCATATAATTATATACACAGGTATAAAGCAGAAATGAAAATTTCTTCCCAGAACCATAGCTTGTGTATAGCATCTCCAGTGTGGGCTGTATAAAATTAGTCTTCTGTGTTAACTCAATGGGACATTGTGAACTATCAACCCTCTCCTGTATAGAAAGGTGGGTGGAAAACATAGTCTTTTCAGTTGGAACCATTTTGGGGGCAGGGGAAATACATTTGAAGCAGCCTACATATTACATGGAAAATTATTCAATGTTTTGTCCAGATTTGACTGGGGATCAATCAGAAATCAGTAACCAGCAATGACGTTTGGCTGCTAACACACAACAAAAGCTTTTAACTTTAGACCCTTATAACAGAATACATTTTGACCTAATTAGATGTCTTCCACTGGAACCAATTATTTCCAGGCGATAATTAAGGGCCTTCCTAATAGGATTAGCACAATTTATGACCCAAGGCACCTAAAGTAGGGAAGAAAAGTTCATTGGTTAGAAGTGCTAAATACTAATTATAATAGTTCCTTCTATAGTACAGTGGCCAGGTCATGTCAGTAGTAGATCCTCTTAGCATCTCAAATAGTAGAAAAACAAAACAACAAAAAAAGTATAGGCGGTTGTACCTCATGTCCTGCCCATACTCACAGTAGCTTGACATATTCGGAAATCTAATGGCACAGGACATAATGATTTCCTCTGACATTCATGGAGACGTTGACAATAACAACACAGATTTCACAAACTATATGACTTTAGCAGTACCAGCTATAGGCATAGTGGTTGCTTCTTTTAACCAAATCTCTCAAGAAAGAGACTTTGTAGCATTGAGATCTAAGTTTATGAAGGTTGCGCTCCATGAGAACCTTTCCCACCTCTGGTGTGCACTTGACTTTTGTGTACTTGACTATGAGGAAAATAGCATCCCTTGACTTGTATTTCTTTGTACCCATTCTGTTCTCTTTGACCTATTAGCTAAGCATCACCACATTCGTGTTTTGGTATAATAGACACACTGTGAGTCAGCCAGCTTGTAAGGAAGCATTACCCTCATCACTAATAATCATGAAAATACATTTAAGTATTCAACTAATTCACATATGAGATAAGTAAAAGATAATAGTAGCTTTGTAGATGAGCATGAAAGTAAAATGGTACTCTAACACCTGGAATGCTATTCACATTCTGGTAAGTTTTTTGCACCCTGATAAGCCTCTCTGCCAACGCAAAAATCCAAATCAGACTGAATTAGGAAAAGCCCTGGTTTAATGGGTAGAGCATATCCAGGTGATTCTCTAACCCCCCAGAGAGGAGACAGGGATGAGAAAACAGAAAACCATGTGTCTGTTTTCTGGGATGCAGCTTATATACCCTATGGGAGTGGTCTTGAGCCCCTCTGGAGGAGGAGCTGTGTTTGGTGAGCTTTGAAGGGGTGGGTTTGGGGAAAGAGATGGGGGAGGGGAGTTGAAGCAGATCTTCTACCAGAATACATTTAACCAAAATAAACACTCCGATAATAAAGTTCACAAAATATAATCAGGATGGACCAGAAATTCCATTTCTGGGCACTTTCCCTGGAGGAAGTCACAGATAAATGCTCTAGAAATGCAAAGAAAAGAAATAACACAAGCCATTTTAAAGACTAACAGTGCATGATGTATTATTTAATTCATGTATTATGGCTAAATGCCAAGTTGGTAATATAAAACTATGCCATGTAATTTTCAAACAAAAAAAGTACATATGCAACATAAACAGAAACCATGGGAAAAGGGACCTAGAGTGTTCTTTTGTTTTAAATTTTTTTTATTCATTTTACATACCAACCACAGAGTCCCCTCTTATCCCTCCTCCTGCTCTTCTCCTCCCCTACCTTCCCCTCTGTCCCAGCCCCATCCCCTCCTCCAAAAGGGTAAGTCTTCCCATGGGGGAACAGCAAAATCTAGTACATTCAGTTGAGGTAGGACCAAGCCCCTCCCCCATGCACCAAGGTGTCCCACCATAGGTAATGGGCTGCAGAAAACCAGCTCATACACCAAGGATAGATGCTGATCCCACTGCCAGGGGCCCCTCAAACAGAACCAGCTACACAACTGTCTCCCATATTCAGAGAATCTAGTCCGGCCCCATTCAGATTCCACCATTGTCAGTCTAAAGTTCATGAGTTCCTATGAGCATGGTTCAGTTGTATCTTAAGATTTCCCCATCATGATCTTGACTCCTTTTGCTCATATAGTCCCTCTTCCCTTTCTTTGACTGCGCTCCCAGGGCTCAGCCTGCTCCTTGGTTGCGGATCTCTGCATCTGCTTCCATCAGTTACTGGATGAAGGCTCTATGATGACAGTTAAATTATTCACCAATCTGATTACCAGGGTAGGCCAATTCAGGCACCCTCTCCACTATTGCTAGTGGAGTCTAATCTGGGGTCACCCCTGTGGGTTCCTAGGAATTTCCCTAGCACCTGGTTTCTCTCTTACCCCATAATGTCTCCCTTTCAAGCTATCTCTTTCATTGCTCTCCTACTCTGTCCCTGTTCCAGCTCAACCATCCTGTTCCCTCATGTTCTTATCCCTCATCCCCTACCATCCATTGCCCCCTTTCATCCCCAGTTTACTTATGGAGATCTCCTCTGTTTCCTTTTCCCAAAGTGATCCATGTGTCCCTCTTCGGGTCCTCCTTGTTTCCTAGCTCCTCTGGAGCTTTGGGTTGTAGTCTGATTATTCTTTGCTTTACATCTAGTATCCACTTATGAGTGAGTACATACCATGTTTATCCTTCTGAGTCTGGGCTACCTCACTCAGGATGATATTTTCTAGTTCCATCCATTTGCCTGCAAATTTCATGATGTCATTGTTTTTTACAGCTGTTTAATACTCCATTGTGTATATGTACTGCATTTTCTTTATCTGTTCTTTGGTTGAGGGGCATCTAGGTTGTTTCCATGTTCTGGCTATTACGAATAATGCTGCTATGAACATAGTTGAGCACGTGTCCTTGTGGCATGATTAAGCATCCCTTGGGCATATGCCCAAGAGTGTTATCTTTGGGTCTTGAGGTAGATTGATTTCTAAGAAGTTGTCATACTGACTTCCAAAGTGGCTATACAAGTTTGCACTCCCACCAACAGTGGAAGAGTGTTCCCCTTCATACTCTCCAACATAAGCTGTCATCAGTGTTTTTGACCTTTGCCATTCTGACTGGTGTAAGCCTTTAAGCCAGAGTGGTGCAATAAAATACAGGAGGTTATTCCAATTTTTTTTGTATCTGTTGAGATTTGCTTTGTGACCAAGTATATGACCAATTTTAGAAAAAGTTCCATGAGGTGCTGAGAAAAAGATACATTCTTTTGTGTTTAGGTAGAATGTTCTGTAAATGTCTATTAAGTCCATTTGAGTCATAATGTCTGCTAGTTACCTTATTTCTCTATTAAGTTTCTATCTGGCAGACCTATTGCTGAGAGTGAGGTGTTGAAGTCTCCCACTATTAGTGTGTGGGTTTTGATGTGTGATTTAAGCTTTAGAAATGTTTCTTTTACAAATATTGGTGCCCTTGTATTTGGGGCATAAAAGTTCAGAATTAAGACTTCATCATGATGGATTTTTCTTGTGATGAATATGTCGTGTCTTTCTTGATCTTTTTTGATTAATTTTAGTTTGAAGTCTATTTTGTTAGATATTAGAATAGCTACACAAGCTTGCTTCTTAAGTCTATTTGATTGGAAAGACTTTTCCCAGCCCTTTACTCTGAGGTAGTGTCTGTCTTTGAAGTTGAGGTGTGTTTCTTGTATGCAACAGAATGATGGATCCTATTTTCATATCCATTCTGCTAGCCTATGTGTTTTTATAGGTGATTTGAGTCCTTTGATATTAAAGGATATTAATGACCAGTGATTGTTAATTCCTGTAATTTTTTTGGTGGTAGTGTTGTGTGTTTCCATTCTTTGGGATTTGTTGGTGTGGGATTATCTATTGCCTGTGTTTTCATGGGTACATCTAACTTCCTTAGGTTGGATTTTTCCTACTAGTGCTGTCTTTAGGGCTATATTTTTGGATAGATAATGTTTAAATCAACGGAATATCTTGTTTACTCCATCTACGGTGATTGAGAGTTTTGCTGGGTATAATAGTCTGGGCTGGCATCCATGGTTTCTCAGTGTCTGTATAACATCTGTCCAGACCTTCTTGCTTTCAGAGCCTCTGTTGAGAAGTCGGATGTTAGTCTGATGGTTACTTGGCCTTTTTCCTTTGCAGCTCTTTGTAGCTGGAGAATTTTCTCTCTGGGTCCCACCAAACCCCAGCAGTCCGACAGCCCACTTATAAAATAAACACACAGATGCTTTGCTTATATTATTTAAACTGTTTGGCCTAATGGCTCAGGCTTCTAGCTATCTAGTTCTTACATCTTAAATTAATCCATTTCTATAAATCTATACCTTGCCATGTGGCTCATGGCTTACCGGCATCTTCACATGCTGCTTGTCATGGCAGCGGCTGGCAGTGTCTCCCTCCTCAGCCTTCCACTTCCCGGAATTCTCTCAATTCTCCTCTCTGTTAGTCCCGCCTATACTTCCTGCCTGGCCACTGACCAATCAGTGTTTTATTTATTGACCAATCAGAGCAATTTGACATACAGACCATCCCACAGCAGCTCTTAATATTTTTTCTTTATTCTATATATTTAGTGGTTTGATTATTATGTGGCGAGGGAACTTTTTTTTGGATCCAGTCTATTTGGTGTTCTGTAAGCTTCTTGTATCTTCCTAGGCATTTCCTTCTTCAGGTTGGGAAAGTCTTTTTCTATGATTTTGTTGAATATATTCTCTGTGCCTTTGAGCTGGTGTTCTTCTCCTTCTTCTATCCCTATTATTCTTAGGTTTGATCTTTTCATGTTGTCCCCTATTTCCTGGATGTTTTGTCATATGACTTTAATGTTTTCTTTGACCAACGAATCTGTTTCCTCTATTGTATCTTCAACACTAGAGAGTCTCTCTTCCATCTCTCTCATTCTGTTGGTTATGCTTGTATCTGTAGTTCCTGTTCATTTACTCAGATTTTCCATTTCCAGCATTCCCTCAGTTTGTGTCTTCTTTATTGCCTCTATTTCAATTTTCAAGTATTGAACTATTTCCTTTACCTGCTTGATTACTTTTTCTTGGTTTTCTTGACTTTTTAAAAGGGATTTATTGATTTCTTCCAATTTTTTGTTTGTCTTTTCTTAAATTTCTTTAAGGGAATTTTTCATTTCCTCTTTAAAGGCCATTATCATTTTCATTAAGTCATTTTTAAGGTCGTTTTCTTCTGCTTCTTCTACATTGGAATGTTCAAGTCCTGCTATAGTAGAATGATTAGGTTCTGGTGGTACCATACTGCTCTTTATGTTCTTGACTGTATTCTTGCACTGGCGTCTACCCATCTCTTCCTCTAGTTGGTGTAAACGGTGTCTGTGTCTCAGGGAGCCGCTCTTAGTCGAATCAGCACTGGCAGTGTTTGTGTCTCAGGAAGCTGCTAGGGTCTTGGGTAGATGGGTGAGTTTGGGGGACAGAATGGGTCTTGTAGATTGCAGGGTCCAATGAGGAGTGGCGGTGGGAAGGCCTGCCCTCAGGATTCTTGGCTGCTGGCCTGCAACTGGGGCTGTAATGGGTGGGAGTATGGGGGAATGGGTTGTGCCTCTGCGCCTAAGGCCTAGAAACTGGGGTGACTGAATAGGAGAACGATGACACATCTCTTGGTCCAATCAGAGCTGGCAGAGTCTGTGTCTCAGGGAGCAGTTGCAGTCTCGGGTGGATGGGTGGGTTTGGGGAGTGGAGTGGGGCTTGTAGGTTACAGAGTCAGATGGGTGGTAGTAGTAGTCAGGCCTGCCTGCAGGGGTCTTGCCTGCTGGCTTGCAACTGGGTCTGCAATGGGTAGGGGTATGGGAGCATGGGTTGTGCCCCTGGGCCTAGAGCCTAGAGGCTGGGGTGATTAGCTAGTAGAACAATGACTCATCTCTTGGTCCAACTAGAGCTAGCAGAGTCTGTTGAGTGTTCTTGTACGAAAGGTTTTAGCAATGTTACTCATGATCTTTTTGCATAGAATTTTAAATATATATTCTTAGAGGAAAAGGGTGAGGATATATGAAGATGTGTTGAAAACTGGTAATTCCAGAAGTGAGTATTGATAAATTGTTGCCATAGTGATGAAACATCCCAAATTTGAATTGTCAGATCAGAACTCCATACTGCAGCTGACATCATCTAGATAGCAGTTCTGAATTTTCTGTTTCTCACCCTCATCTTGTAGACCAGATATGACTTTTGTGCTAATGGTACTTAACCCACTCCATGAAAATGCTTTCTTTTGTGGTTAAAAAAAAAGTAGGATAAAAAAATGGATTGTTTTTCCTTAATGAGCATTTACCAGTTAGAATTAGCCAAACAAACAAACAAACAATATGACTCTCGAGCTTCATTAAATGTGAAGCACATAATTAATTTCTTTTCCAGCCATTCAAAGACACTTGTGTTGTACTGATTCAGTTTAATTGAACTTATTACCACAAGCAGATAATAAGAAATATATTGAAGATATCCATCTGGCTTGCTTCGGAAAACTCACATTTCATTCTTCATGGCTGTCATAGTCCATACTAATTGCCTCATTTCAGCTGGTTTACAATCAGTATGATTTAGCTATTAATGCGATAAAATTCTTACCAGAGAGGAAGTTGATATTAAAAGCATAGATCTCTGACCTACCTCTACTACCACTTCTGCACACATCCTCGGCATTATTAAAGTTATATATTTTTAAACACATAAATACAAATCCATCTCTTTCTCGCGTTCATCTTTTTAGGTTACATCAGTCATCTTTGTTTGCACAGAGCTATTCTTCTACCCGAGGAGAGACATGGTTTATGTTGGGCTTTTCAGTTCATTAAATGTTTACTTCCTTCCTTAGCGGAAATGGATTTTAAATGGCTAATTGCTTAATAAATAAAAACAAGAGCAAAATTAGCTACCCTATCTCCTGCTCCTGTCTTTGAACTTCACGTGGTTTCCTGCTTTGTCTGACTGGCAGTTTTCACAGACACAGAAAGCAGAGGGCACATGGAGTGTGTATGCTTGTGTTAAATAGCCCCCCTCCTTTTGTTAGAGAGGTGGCCCCATGGAGGGAGGGTTGTAACACCTGCTCCCAACTCTGAAAGAGAAGGTTTGATCTTTTACAAACCCTGAACTGGAAAGGAAATGTGTCCAAATAATTCACAAGTGACTCTCCCCTTCCTTTTCTGGCATTTGTTTTCTGCACCAGCAGCAAGAGGGGTATGACTCTCCCAAAGGAGCAGCCTCACTGAACCATGATTGAATTTCTCTGGCTGTCATAGGCAATCAGATCTTAGAAAAACACCCAAAAGACTCTAGGCCTTGAGGTTAAATACAGAATCTGACCAAGATGAAAGCAAGTTAATTAACATTTCCATCATCTCTCTGTGATTTACTTTAGCAGGGGCCATTTCTAAAAGGTTAAAATGGTTTTCTCTGTTATGCATCCATTTGAGGAGCTGAAAGTAGGTTCCTGGGTTCACCGTGTAAGAGAGGAAGTGTGGGCAGAACATTGAGAGCAGCGGTGACTTTTCATGTGGCCTTCTCTTGGGTCTATAATCAGTGTGCAAAAGTGCAAGACATGTTATTAAATGAAGATTGACAACATCTGCTTTGAAGATTTTCCAAACTGGAAAACATGTCAGCTGACACCTTACTAACTTTCCCTCTTTTCCCCATTCAGAAGTTTGTCGGAGCAAGAAAAGCTTGGATTCTACTTTACCAGTTGTGGGAGCCCACAAAGGTTTTCTAGTGAGACCTGAGCTTGCTTTACACAGCAGAGCTGCATTCGGGGATGGCTTGACCACATGCATGGTCACTAGTTGCCTGGGATGGTCTGCACTTGGCTGTGCTGGGGGGAGGTCTTTTGCTCCACTCCTTGGCATTCCTTTAAAAGCACTGTAGAAGAGATAGAAAGGGCTGGTGGGTTTTGACCCAGGCCCTCCTGAGGCTATTCTATGTTTCTAACTGTCTCTCTCTTCTATACTTCTATCTACATATTCCTCATTTCTCCCTGCTCAAGAGTACCCTGGTGTGGGGGGGGAGGAAAGAGGGAGCCAGTCTCCCTCAACCAAATAAAATGCAGAGGGTCTAATCAATGGCGCCTTCTCCTCCATATATATATGTTCTTGACCTACCCTGATCATTCCTGATACAATGTTTGTCTGTCTCCATTGGCTTTGCATACAGTGTAGGAAGAACATTTGATCACTGTGCCTGTTTGCCTCAGCTTTCCTTAATGCATAAGACAAAGAATGTCTAAGAATAATGGCCAGTATTGTTGCTGAAGACTCTCTATTGCAGTTCCAGTATGTGAGGATAAGCAGGTACACCATCTCCTTCTTAGGTTACTGGAAGCCACAACCAAAAGCATCCAAGCAGTATGGGAGCTCTTAAATAAACATACAACTCCTGACTGTTCCCCAGATCCACATAGCCAGAAGAGCAGGGATGGGACCCAGAATTTTCCTCTTTAACTAGGTTCCCAAAGAATGTCCTTGAGCAAACCTGCAAGGCTAGGAGCTAATGCTACAAGGGTGGATGATAAGCAGGGACAGGTGTATTCAAAGAGCATGTGTGGTTACTTTTCTCATTGCTAAGACAATAGCACCTTAAGCAAGGATGAGTTCATTTGGGCTCACAGTTTTATGGTACAGTCCATCATAGAGGAAAGCCATGGTGGCAAGAGCTCAAGATGGCAGGGTTACATTGTGTCCAGAAGAAGCAGGGAAAGATAAATGCTTCCAGCCAGCTTGCTTTTTCTCCTTTTTATTTAGTCTGGGGTACCAATCCACGAATTGATATTACCCACATTTAGAACATAACTTCCCTCCTCAATCAACCCAATCTATGCCCAGAGGTTTGTCTACAAGGTGATTCTAGAGTTCGTGAAGTTGGCAATCCGTATTAACCATCACAGCATACAAGGGACATGGAGGAAGGACAATGAGTAACTAGAAAAAGGGAGTAAAAGTGAAAACTAATCAAAAATTAACAGATCAATAAAATTCATAATGTCAAGAAAAGTAAAGAAGGGACTAGAGATGGCTCAGAAGTTAAGAGCATTTGATCCGTAATCATGAGGACGGGAGTTCCTCTAGATCCAAGTACCAATACAATGTAGCTAGAGTTTTCCTGCCTGGCCCACGGTCAGGACAAATCTCTCTCACCCGCCAGTCCCACAGCCGCTCAGACCCAACCAAGTAAACACAGAGACTTATATTGCTTACAAACTGTATGGCCGTGGCAGGCTTCTTGCTAACTGTTCTTATATCTTAAATTAATCCATTTCTATAAATCTATACCTTGCCACATGGCTTGTGGCTTACCGGCATCTTCACATGCTGTTTGTCATGGTGGCGGCTGGCAGTGTCTCCTCAGCCTTCCACTTCCCAGAATTCTCTCCTCCTTGTCCCGCCTATACTTCTTCCTGCCTGACCACTGGCCAATCAGTGCTTTATTTATTGACCAATAAGCAACATGTTTGACATACAGACCATCCCACAGCAATACAACAAGCTGGGTGTTCTTCCAAACACCTGTAACCTTAACTCCTAGCTGGGGAGGGACAGGAAGATTGCTAGGGTTTACTAGTTTCCAGGTTAGCAGAGAAAATATGAGCCCCAGGTTCAGGGAGAGATCCCGACGCAGAAGAATAGATAGAGAACATTCGACATCCTCTTCTGGCCTTCATGCGCATGCACAGGTATGTACACACTAACATACATGTTCAAACACTCATGTACAGAAATAAATATCTTTTGTATAAAGTAAGGTCGGAAGAGATGGCTTAGCAGTTAAAAGAAGTGCTGCTTTTGCAGAGGACCCGAGTTTGATTTTCAGCACCCTTGTCAAGTAGATCCCAACAGCCTATAACTCAAGTTCCAGGGAACCTGCGACCTTTTCTAGATGCCACAGGCATTTGAACTTATGTGCACAAACTCACACACATATACACAAATGTTTAGAATAATAAAAATAAGTCTTAGTGAAGATAAAGAGTTAAAAGTAAAAATAATGCCAGTCAGAGGAATATTATATAATAACCTAAAGGCAAACACTTCCTGAATCTACATAAGGGACCTGAAAAATAAGCCAGAGCTGGGGGGAGGCTACAAGGGGAATCAGGAGTAGCAGAGGAATGTGGGAGATGAGAAGACACAGTGATGTCTAATACCTCATATGCTAATCTCAAAAAATGTTTTAAAGCTTCAAGGAAACTACAATGCAAAACTGGGGTGAGCTCACATCATAGGTGAGGGCCCTGAAGGACTGCTAGGCGTACTCTAGGAGCTGAGGACAGTACAGGCACTCGTGGTTTTAATTTCTTGTTAATCAAAACAAAACAGATTCTATGAACTGGATCTAAGTGATCCTGATAACATCACAGGGAATTTTTTTATCTTTGAGGAAAATTTAGAAAGTGATTAATACATACATACATAAGAAATTTGTATTATGTATTAGTTATGCAACATTTTGTATTATTAATTATGCAAAAAATCTATACATTATTTATAGAAATATAAGAAATAGATAATCTCATCGTTCAAAGAGATCCACATTTTTTAAACTTTTTTTTTAGAACAGGTGAAAGTGGATGAACTTCCACCAGAAACTCTTCCAGAGAGCAACTTAATCATTCATATAACTAAGTCACTTTGTATAGTTCACTCTTTAAAAAAAAATAATTTATTCATGTGTATGTATGTTTGTGTGTGAGTATATACACATGAATGCAGATACCCTTGGGAACCCAGAAGAGGGTGTCAGATTCCTGGAGCTGGAATTGAGGGTGTTTGTGAGCTACCTGATCAAGGTCCTGAGAAGCAAACTCAAGTGGTCTGTTTGAACAGCATGTGCTCTTAACCTCTGAGCTGTCTCTTCAGCCTCCAGTCCACCTTTTGCAATATTGCTGTGTTGCAGGTTAAACTTTCCACATGGCTTGAATAGAGGACAGCAATGTCAGTGGTGGAGGTAGACCTCTAGTTATTACTTCCTTTCCTCAACCTTTTGCTATTGAAATTTCTTATCAGCAGCACTGGGCACTGCTGATAACATGCAGAGTGAATTCTGATCATATGAATCACTAGGGGATAGATTAAATGACAGAATCAGCATTCAGAATTACCTTGAAAAGATCATCTTGGGAGCCAAATGTGACAAGTTTCATTTTAATCATCATAAATATGGATTTGCATTCAGGTTCTAAGCTCATGATGAATTTCAGGGTCAGGCTTGTGTTAGAGGTTTTAGTTGACCATAAAGCAATTGATGACTCAATTATACTCTATGCTTTCTAAAAATGCAAATTAAATCTAGAATGTAATACTGTATCCTAAGCAAAAGAGTGAAACTTTTAAGATCTACCATAGCACTTGGGGCAATAAAACCAGGGAAGGATATTGCTTTTAATTCCAGATAGACATTAAGATTTGGAATCAGCTTAAAGAGTGGCATCTGGGATAACAATAAAAGGAACAGCTATGGGAAGTCAGGCTGGCTAAGCTACAGAAGACTCACAGAGGGCGGAAGGGGGAGGGATGGTCATTATTTACAGACATTTAAAGAGCTATGAAACTCTAGGTGACCTGAGAGGGCAGGAGCAGTGGAGATGGGAGGTAACCACAGGGGCTTATTCATGTCGAGTAAAAGGTAAAAAGCTGCAAACAAGTAGGCCACTGAAAATATAAAATTCCTGATTTTTCTATTGTTGTTGACATTCATTTCAGACTGGACCTCTGCTCTGGGGAAACCCTACAGAAAGAATCCATGCATCACAGGGAATGTGTGGTCTGAGTGGCCTATTGAGGGAATTTTCTATTCACCTCAGCTTTCTCAGGACCTTCCCTGAATAAACATTGACCCGTGAGCCCCTCCTGTCTCTGAAGTGCTAGCATCCTGTGATTTTGATCTCTGCCCTAGTCTTCTCCTAACCCTTGAGAAATGTGTGCTCCCACTTATAATTGGCTTTGTTTTCTTATTCCAGATTCTTACAGAACTTTTTCTTCCCCTCTGGCATCAATTTAGCCATTATCAGCAATGCACTATGTGTTTAAAAAAAAAAAAAAGGTTGTCCTGTAATATGGAATAATATTGTCTCAAGTGGCATATTATAATATAGTATCCAGTAAAAATATTTCTTTTATATTTAATCATGTGTTAGGACTTTATGGAGTCCAGTGAATATTATCCTGTTCAAATGTCTAGGCTTAGGAACTAGTTGAGAGTAAGCCATACATTTAAGCAGATGCCAATCATAATTAACTGTGTCACTTTGATTATTTCCAGTTATTAAGTTATTAGGTAATCTAAACTGAGCTTGTTAAGGATGTGAGAAAGCTGGAGAAGTGAATGTGTCTACTCTTTGTATTTATGATTCCACACTGAATCTGCATTTCTCTCCAGTGTCTATAACAAGAGGTTATCAGTGGGAAAGAAACCCAGTTATCTGCATGGACGTGAGCTTCCCAGCAGCAGTCTGTGGTTAATTGGGACAAGAAAACACAAGTCATTATCTTTGAGAAATCTGAAGCAAATGGAGGCAGGTTGTCACCTCTCACCAGGAAACAAATTAGTCCTGTCTTTAGAAAGACTTTGCCTTTCCCAGCTGCTGACTAGGGATTCCTGTCAACTGCCAAACCAATGGGGACACTGTAGATTAGTGGTATTGAAATCATGGTCACAAAACACCCGTGAACCCATTTTCTCATTTTCATGAATATTCCTAACTGATTGAGTGGTGTGCTTGAACGACAGTTTGTGTGAAGCCTCGGCTTCCGAAAATCAAGGTGTCATTTCCCAGCTGAAATCATTAGTGAACCATCTTCTACAGAGAAGTTCTTGTATAAAGGGGGGAAAGGCCATAAATTATAGACAAAGAAACTACCTCTTGGTTAACTTACCTTTGGAGACTGCCATCTGGGAATGTGTGCAGTTCAACTTTAGCACAGGAGAGAAACAATAAAACAGAAGATGCTGTGCTAAGTTGTGAATAAAACTGGGAACAGATAGGACTTTCTTTTTCTTCTTTGTAGGGGTGTGAATGTGTGTATGCGTGTGCCTGGGTAGGTATACATGCACGTGTCTGTAGAAGCCTGAAGACGTCGGGTATCTTTTCTCAGTTGGCATCCACCTTGATTTTTTTTTTCTTTTGAAACTCACTGAAGTAGGTTAGGTTGGCTGGCCAATGAGTCCCACCTGTCTCTGCCTTCCCACGGATACATGCATAAATCACCATGACTTGGATATTTTTCACATGCATTCTGGAGATTGAACTCGTGTCCTTATACTTTCAAGGCAAGTGCTCTTCTGACTGGGCTGTCTCTTCAGCTTCCAAGAGATAACTTTTGAAACTGTGTGAAAATAGAAATGATCACAGTAGAGGGGAAAGAATTGACTCTGTGTACTTGTAGGTTGGTCCTGGGTCTATTAGTGACAAACAGAGTAAACTGGACAGGGCATGTCTTCCAGACTTCAGTTTTCTCACCTCAAAAACGAAAAGCCTTTATCATGGAGAATTAAAGTATCTTCTCTTAAATGGCTTAAAAAACCATTGGAACGAATCATTACCACACTCTCATTTCAAATTTTTCTGTAAGTCTACAAAAAACAAAAAGTCTATCTGGAAGTATAACTCAACTTCCTGGTGAAAAATAAGATGAAATCTCTCGTGTGCAAGAGAGTTGCATTATGGGAACATTTATGTCAAACAAATTCAGGTTATGATCTCTGAAAGGAAAGGAGGAAAAATTACAATTTAAATAGTGTGAGCGGTTTTACCAACCAGTCCATCTGCAAGAGAATCAAGTTGCCACACTGAATCAAATTCCAGTGTTTGATGACATGCTGATGTTATTCAATAC
>CABHPR010138919.1:0-11852 GCA_902168415.1 Peromyscus melanophrys | reverse complement strand
CACACACACACACACACACACACACACACACACACACACACACACACCAGAACAACAAAACAACAACAGAAACCACATGAAGCATTTAATTCAGAGACAAGGCTATTGTCTCCTTTTGCATATAGCTCTGGTGTCTTGCTTGATGGAGCCCCTGTTACTTGGAGGATTGTTTTACTCTTTTCTTCCCATTGACATTTTAAAAGAGTTTTCATATGCCATAGCCTACTCGCTGTCAGTGTGTAATACTAGACTCTGTGCTGTTATTTTAGAAGTTCACCTTTCAGTTTCCGCTTAAGTAGACATCCATTATCCCAATGAGTGGAGGTGATTGGAGGGGAAGAAAAACTAGTTTTTCTTTTTAGGTTCAGTTTCTGGACCATTAGAGGTAACCTGGCTGTTTAAAGTCCCCCCCTCTCCCCATATCTGTCTGTCTGTGTGTCTGCCTAGCTGTTGAATTGTGGACTGTTTTGACCAAACATGAGCATAAATGATCTGACACCTTCAGCCTGACAGCCACTCTGGTAAGAACATTAGTTGCAGGTCTGATTGTGTTTTTTGTGTTTTTGTGCTCCCATACTATACAAAACAGCATAAAGATACCTTAGTCTACCTTTACCTGAAAAGGCTGCCTGTGGCTGTTAAGTGTTTGTGAAGTCCTCACAGTATCACACTGCATCTCAAAACAGCTTGAAGGTGAACAGGTGGCTAACTTAAATAAGCCCAGAGTGGATATTCCTCATGCCGGCTGAAGTCTGTTTTCTTTGGCTTGTATATTGCTTTACAAAAACACGTAGGTTAAAAATCGGATCTGACAACAGCTGCCTCGCCTGTCCTCATGCAAACAGTCAGCTGAAGCTAAGTTATGGCTGCTTTTTGTAGCAGGGCAGCCTTCCACAGTGTGCCTTGGCCTTTTCATGCATGTGTCTGCCAGCCGGTAGACGTGGATTTTCCTGGCTATCAGAGAATAGATCAGGGCAAGCTGGCTCTGTTTGACCATACTGGTGAGAAAGGGTATTTTAACGGAGACCCGCTATCTGGATCTAACAAATGAGATTGAAATGATAGCCTGTCTTTTATCCCAGTCTTTGGCCAATTCAGAGTTTTGAAAGTTTTGAACTCGTTTGGACATGTCTGTTTCTGAACACGAGCTGAAGGCTGTTGTGGCAGTGCCCTAAAGCTCTGTGACTGTATAATTTTCCATCTAATTTTAAGAGCTTATTTTTGAAGGATTGTCAGCTAAGTAATGCTAAGAATTCTATCCTTTTTTATATGAAAAAGGAAATTTTATCAGCTGTCATCTGTCTATCATATCTGTCTATCATCTATCTACCTATCATCTATCTATCTATCTACCTACCTACCTGCCTACCTATCTACCTACTTACCATCTATGTATGTATCATCTACGTATCCTGTCTGTCTTATCTACCCATCTATCCATCCATCTATCCATCCATGTGTATTTGTGTGGGCATTCATGTACCATGGTCATAGTGCTTTATGGAGGTCAGAGGACGACGGCTTGCAGGGGTCAAACTAGATTCGTCAGGCCTGGTGGCAAGTGCATTTTCTTATGAGCCTTTTTGCTAACTAAGGGAAACATTTAAAAAACAATTTCTATTATTTTTTTGAGATTAAAATATAATTACATCATTCCCTCTTCTCTTTCTTTCCTCTAAAGCAGAGGTTCTCAACCTTCCCAGTGTTACGATCCTTTAATACCATTACTCATATTGTGGTGACCCCCAACCATAAAATTATTTTTGTTACCTGCTTTGTGTGACCCCTTTGGGGGTTGAATGACACACAGGTTGAGAACCACTGCTCTAAACCCTCCCATATACCCCTCCTTGCTTTCTTGCAAATTAATGGCCTCTATTTTTGTTAATTATTGTTACATACATTTATGTATATGCATATCTATTCCTAAATACATAAATACAAGCTTTGTCTGTATAATGTTACTTGTATGTGTGTTTTCAGGACTATTTGCTATTGGATCAACAATTGGTATGCTTTTCCCTGGGGAAGACTATTCCAAGGAAGATTTTTCTTTCTTTCTTTCTTTTTTTTAAATTACCTTCTTGAAAATTTTGTGAGCTGATTAAGCTTGTGTTTTAAATTGGCATTATTTGAAGATACAACTAGCAAGGAAATATTATTAATCTGTTTTTATGCAGAAATGTAGCCCTTCAGTATTTGCCTGTCAATAAAATATATTCAGATGTCTTTTTGCAGTTTAGTGGAGAGGGCTTTGTGATATTTTACTGTTCCAGCATCTCTGATGGAGAAGGCACAGGTGAGTGCATTGTTGGCTGTTTTAATAGCACCAGCTCTCTGGGGTCTGGAAACAAAGATGGCACAAGGAACTGACTGTAATTCCTCTCCCTGGTGGCCCATTGGGCAGGTGTGTACAGGAGCTTATCCAGTGAACCTGCCCAATTTTCAGTTCCTTTTCCTGGTGACAGCCTGACCTGGTGGATACTGTTGTTCCTGGTTACTGAGTTCTGTGATGTAGCTTATAGTAGATTTTATGACTTTTTACTTTTATCACTTGCTTTGTTCATTAATAGTGACCTTTTCAATGTAATATATAAATGGCACACAGTGATTAAGTTAGGTCAGTCCTTTTGTGAAATGGTCAAGTATTTATAGAAGGGTTCCTAAATAGAGCTGTGAGTGGATGCTGTTGATTGACAGTTTTTCAGTAAAGCTGGGGTAAGCTTTAGAAAGTGAGCAGGGAGGACCTGTTAAGCTTGGAAAGTGAGACTCAGACACATATATGTGAAGGCAGCCCCTCTCCCTTCATTAGTGATGGTGTTGTGGTTTGAGTGTGAAATTTCCCCTGTTGTGTTTGGACACTTGATCCCTAGCTGGTGGAGCTATTAGGGAGGCTGTAAAACCTCTGGGAGGTGGATCCTAGGAAGTGAGTCAGTGGGATGGGCCTGACTTCCTGACCTCTCCGCTTCCTGAGTGTGGACACGGTGTGACTATCTGCCTTATGCTCCTGTCTCCTAATGTCTTCCCTGCCATGGTAGCCTGCATCCCTACTAAAGCTGGATGCTCAAGTTCCTTCTTGTCCAGATATTTGGACACAGCAGTGGGAACTATAACTGGAGAACTTACAATCTTTTTCTTGTATATAAGAATGGGCATTTTAAATTGTTTTAATAGCCTTTCTTCTTATCAGTAGTTTATATTTGTTCCCTGGTCTGTTACTATGAAACTGTACTGTTTGTTGTTTAGTACACTTTGGAGCTTACTGATTGTCCCCCCCCTCCCCAAGAAAATTCAGAGAGAGAGAGAGAGAGAGAGAGAGAGAGAGAGAGAGAGAGAGAGACTGAGTGTGTATGTGTATATGTGTTAAGTATCAAATTGATTAAGAAATTGAATTGCACAAATATTGATGTGTTAGGGTTCTCTGGAGTGACAAAACTCATGGAGTGAATCTCTATATATAGAAAGGGAATTAATTAGAATGACTTACAGGCTGCAGTCCAGCTAATCCAACAATGGCAGCCTACGAATAGAAAGTCCAAGAATCCAGTAGTTGCAGTCTACAAGGCTGGATGTCTCAGGTGGTCGTCAGTATACACGGGAATCCTGAAGAAGTAGGCTCTGATGCCAGTGAAAGTGTGGACTTGCTAGCAAGAGCAAGGGCAAGTAGGCAAAGAGCAAAAGCTTCCTCCTTCCATATCCTTATACAGATTTCCAGCGGAAGATGTGGCCCAGATTAGAGGTGGCTTTTCCCAGCTCAGATGATCTGGATTAAAGGTGTGTCTTCCTACCTAAATCAAGATCAGGATTAGAAGAGGATCTTCCTACTTCAAATTAAGCGAAGTCCCTCAACAGCTGAGCCCTCCATTTTTGGGTTTTAGTTAATTCCAGATATAGACAAGTTGATAACCAAGAATAGCCATCACAGTTGGCTTGTATAGATCATATTCTTTTTTTTTTTTTTTTTGGTTTTTTGAGACAGGGTTTCTCTGTGTAGCTTTGCGCCTTTCCTGGAGCTCACGTGGTAGCCCAGGCTGGCCTACAACTCACAGAGATCCGCCTGCCTCTGCCTCCCAGTGCTGGGATTAAAGGCGTGCGCCACCACCGCCCGGCCAGATCATATTCTTATAAATAATTAGTTGTTGGATATATTAGAATCTGTTACAGTGGTAAGACTATTGAGGTGGGAATTGGGGCATTTTTGGTTTCAGTTTTCTATCAACTAAGCTTGTGTTTTCGGCAAGTTTAATGTCTCTGGGACTTCTTTCTTCATATGTAAAATTGATAGTGTGAACTTTGGTTACTTTTAAAGATTATGTTGGTCTGTTTGATAGGCTGTTGTCCTGTCTAAAGGGTTACTTTTTAGGAAACAAGTCAGTATTCTGTTAGTCATTGAATGTTTTGTGTCCCCATGTGCAAGAGGCTGGAGAGTTGTGGTTTGTAATCACTCAATTACTATTTAACGTATCATCCATTTCCCTTGGAGTTACTGTTCCTTCCTCAAATTAGGTTCATACTAGACTTGTATGTCTGTCCTTATTTTCCAGCCAGGATGCTCAAGGATCGTTTCACACTTTCATATTTTGGCTTTTAATACTCCCTTTCCATATTCTTTTCACATTTTGGACCTGCAGGATGGCTCAGTGGGTGAAGGCACTTGCTGGGAACCTGAGTTTGATCCTTGGAGCCTATGTACAAAGGGAAGGGGAGAAAAAACTCCACAGAGCTGTCTTCGGACTTCCACATTTACACTGTAGTACTTGTTCACATACCTCAAATAAATGTGCAGATAATGTAAAAACTTTACATTGATAAATGTCTTAAAATCAGTGCAGTAGTGGAGGCTAACGGTAGAGTTGCTGACTCATCAAGAATGGGCTTAAGATAACTGTTGGGTTAGCTGTCAGGCCAGTTCTCTTAGTGCTGGGAGCAGGAGGGCAGTGACAGTGGAGGGTGGCTGTAGCCTATTGGTTAAACACGTTGATGTTGACCGTAAAAACAGTTGAGATGCTGATGGATGTTTTTATAAGCTAGTTTATACTTGAATCATAGAATTTATCAAAAAAAAAAACCCAAAACAACAACAAAACCAAAAAACAAACAAACAAACAAACAACAAAAAAACCCCCAAAACAAGCCCTGTATTGTATATGGGTTTGTTGAATGGGTAGAAATAGTTTTTACCCCTTTGGATACAACAGTTCCTTCACTCTTGAATTAATTACTGTTTTGTCCAGATGTAAGATTGGGTTGAACTGAGAAAACGAACATTAGGATAATAAGATACTAATTCAGAAAACAGACATAAAAGGCAAAGGCTATACTATAAAGGTTACCTTTCCTTATGTCTCTTATAGTCAGAAGCACTTACTGAAGAATTCTTGGGAACATGATATTAAGAAGGGATGTGAGAAGATAATGCAAACAAGTATCCAGGAGGGATTTTCTTGTTCTTAGTTTGTTCAACTCAGTTTAAAAGTGTGGTTATTTTAGTCCTTACAGTGTAGTTCACCCTCTTTTAAAAGCTTACCACATTGACAGATATTAGATCAGAAATTATATTTATATTATTCCAAAGAGTAGCTCATAGGCAGGCTGATAATGTAAGTAGCTTTTCTTAGAAAGCATATGGATAATTTTATTTACACAATATCTCATCAAGGGTACATATATATATGTATATACATATATATACACACATACACACACATACATATATATTCTGAAATAGTATCAGAGTAGTATACAGACTGGAATGTTTAGTCTTTCCTAGTATTTAATAGAAAACAAAACTGCATATTGTAAAATTTTGTTTATTATTATTAAGCTGTTTATTTTATTTCAACAGGTATCTTTCAGATGAAGGCATTGAAGCTTGTACAAGCTCTCCTGGCCAAGTCAGTATAAATGACATCATCCTGATTGCTCTCAATGTAGGTGAAGTTTATTAACTTTTATTTGGCCCTATTTTAAAATTTAAAGCTATTCCAATGAAAAATACACCATAAACTATATTTGATGATAAATAATGTAGAGGAAATCTTTAATTTTCCACCTTTTCAAGTTATAGAGATGTTTGTTGAACTTAATGACCTAGTATTAGATAGTTGTAAATATCACACAGAATACAATGGGAAGTAAAAAAGTTTATTAATTGTAGGATCCATCATATTTTTATCAGCTTTGTAATAGTAAGAGCTGACAATACTTTAAAACAGTTTTCCATTTAATTTGTCTAAAAAAGGGCATGATTTATTTATTTTCTCTCACGCGTATGAGTGTTCTCCCTGCCTGTGTAAATGTACACCATGTTTGTGCCCGGTGCTCTGGGAGTCACATGAGGTTGCCAGATCTTCAGACGGTTGTAAGGTCCCACATGGGAGCACCACAGTGCTGGTAATGGAACCCAGGTCTTTTGCAAGAGCAAGCGGTGTTCTTAACCTCTGAGCCATCTCTCCACCTTCTAGTTCTCCTTAGATATTTCCTTTATGCTCCGATTTCTGTGTTGAAAAAGACATCTTTAATTTTTCATCTATAAAGTAATGAAATAAGAATGTTAAGTAATGGCATTAAAATCCTGCATGTAGTTTGAGGTTCAAATACTTGAATTATTCAGCAAATATTAAGTGCAGTGTTAATTTATTGAGCGTTGTTAGTATTTAGTAAGTTTGAAAGCACAGTATATTGTTTCTCTTGAGATCTGCACTCCATAGAAAGGCTTTCTAAATTATTTTAAGTTTTTACTTCTGAAGAGGATACTGTTCTTAAAGCCCTACTTTTTGTATGGACTGTGTAGTCTTCTCTTTAGCAGAGATGCTGCAGCCTTAGTAACCAGTCTCTGTTTTAGTTTTTGTGTGCGATGATTTGCTGAGTTACACGTATTTCTGCATTTTCATAGTTAGCTGTTAAGTCACCATTTTCTCTGTCTGTGATTTACACAAGCAGGGAAAACGTTGTCACTGCAGAGATGTGGCCGCTGGGCCGTCCCTGTGATGCCGTCCCTGTGACGCCGTCCCTGTTCTTCCCTGTGCTTTGCTATATTATGAGTGTCAGAGCTGGTGGGCCAGTTGGTTTTCATGTCTTTGGAGATTAAGATAATACGGGATTTAGTTGTTAAAATATATCTGTGTATATGTGTGTATATATATGTGTGTATATACACACGCACACGCACACACACACACACACACACACACACACACACACACTGTGTTTATTGTAGTCCAAAGCTGTCATTTGAATTTTGGATTATGGCGTTAATTTTCAGTAAGGTCAGAATGGATGTAATTTGTTGGAGACTTCAGGAGAGAAGAGTGACTAAGAGGAAAGACATAGGACGCCTCTGTCTTCCCTGTCCGCTTCACTGGTGCACTGTGCACAATACAAGATTAGTGACTGTCTGCAGACATTGTATAACTACTTAAAGATGTTTACTTAATTGTTGTTCATAAGACTGAGTTTAGAGATACTTTTTCTGTAATTCTATTTTAATAATAAAATATTTATTTTAGACAGATTTGAGAACAATTGGCAAGAAGTTCCTTCCCAGTGACATCAACGGTGGAAAGGTAGAAAAGGTAAAGAAGAAGAAAGATGATTCTCGAGCTTTGCTGACTGCCATAAAAAGTTGGAGTGTGCACTAAGTTACTAGAAGAGAGGCTGGGAGGTCACAGAACTATAATGCTGTTCGGTTTCACATATAGAATGTTATTAAAAGTAAAACTTCATTCACAAATCATAAATATGGTGTGTTAACTTGGCATGTAACACTCATCGCATTGGCGATGTTTATGTTGTAGTTTCCTTCATAATCTGTTACTAAGTTTGCTCAGTATGTTTATGAATATAAAAGTATAAGGTTATGAGGTCATTAGCAGTTTGGCAAAGATGCATGTTTATTGTTGTTATTGTGTGTTTCACATAGAAGTATTATTATGGATTTACTCAGCGGTCTCATTTTTTAAATGTGGGAATACCTTTTAAAGATAACCAGGTATGGATGATAGTTCCTGCACATTTTAAATGTCTATTGTTTTAGTAAAGAATTGAAAATTGCTATTGATAATGTTTTGAACTGTTAGTCTAGTTTCTTAGCTGTGTTATAGTCCATGATGTCTTCTTTCTGCCCCTTCTGAGGGAGTGGAGAGCATGTGGTTACTTTCCTCTGGATAGTTCTTTATAGAGTTGACATTGCCACACCTCTTCTTCCATTTGTCTTGGAACTTTGGCTTATGATTAGTGTCAAGTGTTGATTTCTGCTTTCTAGTCTGTTTTACAGCATCCTCTCCAGTTTGTTTACATTGCACTTTTGGTTACAAAAATAGTTGTTCTTAGATGTAGTTTCCTGCTGGTTTTGCCTTGGTCCCCAAACTGTCCTTGCCCCTACCTGAATTTCCAGCTCCATAGCATGAAGATGGAACCTGGTCATTTGCATTTTGGTCCTTTTAAGGGGTGTTGGCCTTGCTGTCCCAGAAACATCCGTAGAAAACCCCGCATTATAACTGCAGATTGGGTGACAATTGTGGCCAGCTCTGATGGGAACAGTAATTACACAAGAGTGCATGCACATCTGTATACTCATTTTATTAAGAAAATGAGAGCCAGCCGGGCGGTGGTGGCACACGCCTTTAATCCTAGCACTCAGTAGGCAGAGGCAGGCTGATCTCTGAGTTTGAGGCCAGCCTGGTTTACAGAGCAAATCCAGGACAGCCAGGGTTACACAGAGAAAGCCTTTCTCGAAAAACCAACCCTCCCCCGCCCCAAAAAAAAGGAAGAAAGAAAGAAAATGAGCTTCCTGTACCAGTGCTTTCCCATGGTCTCTGACCTTAAGATGCAGAAATGCCCGCACTGCCTTGAGCTTACCAGTAGATGGAGACATTCTTTGTCTCGGCCACTTCTCAGCTCAGTTTTGCTTCTAAAACTGTGTATAGTACTTTGTAAAAGTTTCCTTTGAAGGCAGTTGATAACAGTTAACAAAACTTTGCAAGCTGGAATCTTCTGTGGTACATATTATCTCTTAAAACATGTTTAAATGTGATGCTAATTTATACATAGAATAAATAGATAAGACTCCCATTTCATATGAAATAGAAATTGCTAGATAATTTTTTTTCCTGTTCTTTCTCATTGACTATATTTTCCCCTTTACTAGCTGCTGCTAACCAGATATAATTCCTCTCACAGCAGGAATGAAAATGTTTTCAAAACAATTTTAATAGAAATTTTAAAAGCTGATACACAGATTGTACTGATTTTGTTGGTCATTAGCTAGAACTCCACACACTATATTTGAATACAGCTATATTTAGGCTAAATATTCAAAGGATATATGTTTGATATGAATTAAAGATTAATGCAGCTCACTACACCTTATTTGTGCTTTTATTAGAAAGATTTACTGCCTAGCATTTCATCCTGTTAATAATGCCTGATTGTTATAAAGACATGACTCTAGAATCATCTACCATTAATTTGCATATGTTGTAGTTCTAGTTTAAAATAAGCTTTATCGCCGGGCGGTGGTGGCGCACGCCTTTAATCCCAGCACTCGGGAGGCAGAGCCAGGTGGATCTCTGTGAGTTCGAGGCCAGCCTGGGCTACCAAGTGAGTTCCAGGAAAGGCGCAAAGCTACACAGAGAAACCCTGTCTCGAAAAACCAAAAAATAAATAAATAAATAAATAAATAAATAAATAAATAAATAAATAAAATAAAATAAGCTTTATCTTATTCTGTAAATATGCTATAGGGAAGTATTAGTAAGTATGCTATTTTAATTATTAATCTGCCTTTTGCTTTGCCAATTATCATGTAAATTATGCTTAAATATGATGCTAATTTATATATAGAGTGAATAGATAAAGTACTCCCTTTCAAGTGAAATAGATATTGCTAGATCATTCTACTTTTTTAAAAAAATTCTTCTCTCACATATTACATCAAGCTGCAGTTTCTCCTCCCTTCCTCCCCTCCTCCTAGTCTCTCCCCTGTACACCCCCTCTCCCCCAGATCTACTTCTCATTGTTTCCTTTCAGAAAAGGGCAGGCCTCCCCGGAACACCAAACAAGGCCTATACAGGTATAATAAGACGAGGCACATCCCCTTGTATTATAGCTGGATGAGGTAACACAGTAGGAGGAAAAGGGTCCCAAAAGCAAGCAGAAGAGTCAGAGACAGCCCTACACCCTCTGTTAGGAGTCCCACAAGAACACCAAGCTACTCAACCATAACTTATATGCACAGTGCCTAGGTCAGTCCCTGCAGGCTTCCTGATTGTTGGTTCAATCTCTGTGAGCCCCTATGGACCCTGGTTAGTTGATTCTATGGTTTTTTTTTGTGTGTGTGTGGTGTCCTTGATCCCTCTGCTTCCTATAATCCTTCCTCCCCCTCTTCTGCAGGATTCCCCAAGCTCTGCCTAATGTTTGACTGTGAGTCTCTGCATCTGCCCCCAGCAGCTGCTGTTGGAGGAAGCCTCTCTGATGATGATTATGCTAGGCTCTGCTCTAAAGAATAGCAGAGTAGCTAGATGATTCTTTTTCTGTTATTTTTATTGCTTATATTTTCCTTTTCACTAACTGCTTCTGACATGAAATGTAATTAATGGATTTTGCTGTAAAATACTATTCTCCAGTTTTCCTTTTATATTAGGAAAGAAATAAAGGTTGGTCAGGGAGGTGAGCAGAAGAAGAAAGGCAAATGAGAGGGAAATGGAAAGTAACCTCGACTTCATGGTTAGCTCCCAAACACAGCAGACTGGAGAGCAACTTTCCAGTCTTCTGTCCAACATTAAAAAGAAAGTATATGGTGTATGTCTTAAGAGGCAGGGGAGCCATGGTTCATACTAGGTATGGAGGGGGATGATGTAATAGGGACCAGTAACAGATAGGAAGATAGGAGTACAGCCATTGGCCTTATTCAAACCCTGTTTCTCTAGATTATTAAATTTTGTGATTTTTGGCAAGTGATTTCATCTTTCTAGAGGTTAATATTCATATCATTAAAATATTATTCCTTTGTGCCAAAAAAAGTTACTGTACATGAAATGTTGAACACAGTGCAGTGCACATGGTGACTTTGACATATAATGAGCCATTCAGGATGGTGTGTTTGTCTCAGAAATTTAAAAGTGCATAAATGCTAATTACCTCTGCTCGGTTACTGAGAGCTCCAGGAGAATTCAGTGACAGACGCAAGCAAGCGGACTCCTTTTTATTGTCGGATTGAGCCCTGACCCTCCTTGAGCCAGACTAATCTTTGTGATAGGAACAAGGAAGTCCTGAAGCTGCTCTGACTGATTGTACTGAATTTCAAGGCTGCCTGTGATACTCCCATTCTAAGAGAGAAAGCCATCTGAAGATCGGGGAACATTTCCCTAAGTATTTGGAAGCAAGGGAGGAGTGGCAGCCCTTATCTTTGTGGGGACGCCCTTCATTGGCCTTGTGCGATTCTTTTAAAAGCCCCCGTTCATGTCCTCCGGCCCCTTTGGAAGTTATTCCCTAGGCGGAGGCTCATCACGGTGTTCTGGAGCTCTTCAGGCAGACCAGTAATCCTCTTGGGAGGTAGAGGAGAGGAGTCTGAATTTCATCTCCTGAAAGGCCAAAATCTGTCGTTGCTGTTCTGATGAATGAGACTAAGATAGCACCATTTTCGTGATTTGGTCATTTCCGGTTAGAAAGAGAATGGAGAGCTGGTAGATTTGTGATCAGGGAAGAAAGATGGTGGTAGGTCTGTAGTTAGATGACACCTAACTTGTCTACTCTGAATTTACAGTCTCATTCCTAAGATGTCTTGGGCATTCAGAATGACATTGTCATCTAGATTTTGCAACTGACGTCTAAGTCATTGCTATTATCACTGG
>CABHPR010138917.1:0-22987 GCA_902168415.1 Peromyscus melanophrys | reverse complement strand
TCCTTCCTTCCTTCCTTCCTTCCTTCCTTCCTTCCTTCCTTCCTTCCTTCCTTTCTTTCTTTCATTCTTTCTTGGTCTCACTCTGTAGTCCACTGGCTTCAAACTCATGGAAATTCTCCTGCCTCAGCTTCCCAAGTCTAAGCTTTTCAGGTGTGAGCCATCATGCCTGTATGTATCATATAGTTTATGGGAATATCCATGGAGCATATTCAAAGGACTCTCTGGGATGTGTTCTCATCTAGTTTCAAGAAAACATACAGACTAATGTATGTCTGGAGGAAACAATAATTCAATTCCATAATGTTAGAAAGTGATTTTAACATTGTAAATAATCTCTATTACAAACTTTGTATTCCCTGAAATAAGTTTTTCTAATACTACACTTTGAATCAGTCATTTTTATTGAGATACAGTATAACTGAGTATGTCTCCCTTTCTTTGCCCATCTTTCTATCTTTGTAATCTCCCTTTGTATGTTTACTTATTCCTTACAATATGTATCAAGCATTCTTCAAAGCAATAGTTATATGTGATAAAAAGTAATATAAAATTAAGATTCTAAAAGGCATTTGGAAGTGAAGCTCCAAAGTAAATTTCTTTTGCTATGAAAGAAAACCCTTACTAACTAATTTCAAAAGCACCTAAGTCCCTATTTAATTTTAAACAGTAAAACTGCCACATTGTTTAATCTTTTACAAATAGAATATCTTTAGTTAATTCTTTGATAATTTCATTTTCATATATGTAAACAATGTATCTTGATCATGTCCACCTCTAACTCAGTTCCTTAGTACCCCCCCCCCCCCCAAAAAACACAAAACATAACCCCTTCCCTGGTACACTTTTTCCTTTTTTTTTTTTTTGGTGACAAATGAATTCACTAGTACTTCCGTTTGTCATGTTGACTGATCTTGCTGGCTTGATTTTACGTCTGTCCTGTGCAGATAATAAGGGCTGCAGTACGTTTGTCAGTGCAACAGCCATATCATATCCAAAAGACAGCATTTTATGGTATTCCTTCTATCATCTGGCTTTTACATTCTTTCCACCCCCTCTTCTGCGATTATTCCTGAATTTTGGATAGGGAGGTGTTGATATAGATGTCCTTTTTACTGCTGAGCACTCACCGGTCACTTAGTCTCAGCATTCTGACCAGTTAATGATGCTTTTAACAGCTAAATACTGCAAGAAGGCGCTTCACTGGCCCCGGTCAGGGGCAGCACTAATCTATGAGTCTAAACATAAATAATTAGAAGGCAGTTTGATAATATGGCCATTTAGCACCAGCAGTAGGCTGCTCCCTAGGATCCATTACCTCTGATTCATGGGCCTTTGGCCAGGTTTACCGTGCTGGCATGGATTCCCTCTTGTAGAACAAAAGTGATTGGTTACTATCTTAGTTTGCTTTTCATTGCTTTGATAAACATCATAACCAAAGAGGTTTGGGAAGAAAAGGATTTATTTAATTTATATACCCAGATCAAGTCCATTACTGAGGGAAGTCAAGATAAGAACTTAAGCAGACAAAAAAAAAAAAACCCAAAAAACCAAAAACCAAAAACCAAAAAAAAAACTTGGAGGCAGAAACTAAAGTTGAGATTTTTGAGGAAAGCTGCTTACTGGCTTTAATCTCATATTTAGCAACCTTTCTTATACATACTAGAACCACCTGTCCAAGGGTGGCATCACCCACAGTGGCTGGGCTCTCCTATATCAAACATTGATCAAGTAAACGACCCACAGACTTGCCTACAGGCCAGTCAGATGGAGGCAACTTCTCAATTAAGGTTCTCTTTTACCAACAACTCTAGTTTGTGCCAAGTTGACAAAACAAATAAAGAAAACAAAACAAAAGACCTAATAGTTACCCACATCAACTTCATGCCACTGATGTACCTGTAAACACGTTTTGCCTGGAAGACTGGTATTGTAGCATCCAGGGTTCATATTAGCTGATAACCATGTCTCCCTCAATGGCCTGCACAGCACCTTCTAGTAGGATGAAAGCTGGCTAACAGTGAAGTTTGCAGGCCAATTCCAGCTTAATTTCTCTAGGTCCTGCCTCCTGTCTTTAAAATAGGGTCTTACCATCAAGTTCTGGAGGCCAACCAAGAACAATGGAAATAGCCTGTGTTGTTTTGGAAGTCTTCATGGCCTCTATGACCATTAACTCATAGGGAGGCATCCCAGAAACTGGGACTAGGATTTTAATTTAATAATTCAAGTCTTCACGGGGAAGCATTGTCCACCCAGGTGCTAGTGTTAAAACTCCCATCTACTTATATTTTAAAGCTTTGCATGCAGAGTTAGTGGGCTTCTGTAGGTGTTTTTCATACATTGCTAGTTTTGCTTAACCCACATTCAAACTTTCTTTTCCCCTACTCTCATCTCCATTCATATTTGAACTATTAACTTTCAGTATTTCCCATTTTGTTTTCATATCATGTTTATTTTACTATCACCTTACTCCTTAATAGCCCTGGGCCTTGTCTGTTCTCATAACCCCTTTCTAGTGTCCTGATATTCTGTCTTTGAAATTCAGTACTACAGGAGATGTGATGATAATGCTTGATGGCCAGAAAAAAAGGATGGACAACCAACACAAAGCATCATCTTTTTGGTATTGTTTGAGAGTTCATCTTTCATAAACAGATGGTTTCAGGAGACTGAATTACAGGCAAAACAAGTCTTAATATTTTGCAATAAAGCAAAGAGTTTTTATCTTGATAATTGATAAAACCAATTCCATGCTTCAAAAATTTAAAAAAAAAAGTGTTTCATTTAGAGAAAAATACTTGACAAAGAGCAATTGTGATTTTAAAAGAATGGTTCCACAGAGTCAATATTTGCCAAGTTTTTATTTTAACTTCAGTTTTATTTATTTATTTATTTATTTATTTATTTATTTATTTATTTATTTTTGGTTTTTCGAGACAGGGTTTCTCTGTGTAGATTTGCGCCTTTCCTGGAACTCACTTGGTAGTCCAGGCTGGCCTCGAACTCACAGAGATCCGCCTGGCTCTGCCTCCCGAGTGCTGGGATTAAAGGCGTGCGCCACCACCACCCGGCTTAACTTCAGTTTTATTTTTAAACTACTTTAATTAGTGGAAAAATTTTAATTTCCATCTATATCAATGAAAAAGTTGGAGTCTGGTCCTAGAATGAAGTCCAAACCCTCCAAGTCTGTTTTATTAGAAACAAATGAATTCATTAAATAATATATTTATATTTCATTTTGTTATAATATAAATATGAAAGTTTTCAATGAAATGAATTTATAAGGAAGCAGCTTATGTAAGAGAAGTTTAAGTAAAGAGTCATTCAATTGATTTTATTTTAATTTGAGAAATATAAAGGTAACTATTTAAGAGGTAAAATGAAGATGTTAGAAACTCAGGATTTTAAGTAAAGATTTGGGTATTATCAGATTGTAGATGATGAAAGTTCTTGGACTGGAAAAATAATGGAAAATATGCATATTCACAAAGTCAAGAGCTGATATGCTACCCCTGAAGGACTTTGCACTGTGAAGAAAAGGTTCAGTGCAACGTATATTGAGGAAGCAATCAAGGAAAGAAAACTGGGAGAATTACTAAGATGTAATACTTAATCAAATGATCACTCTCACAGTAATTCATTGGACACAACTACAGTTTCCTCCACAGCATGCTTGTTAATGACAGTGATTGAGTCAGTGTGTGTTAACAACACTACACATAATAGTTGCGTAGTAAGTTTAGGGATCATACTCTCTTCCATTTACCACCATCTTTCCTGTTAAGAGGACTAGTGCGGCCTGAAAGGAGAGAAAGAGAATATGGATGCGATGTATCAGCCCATTGGGTGAGGGTTAATCCGTATGCTCAGCCTATGCTATGGCGAAGTCAGACTGGGAGTCTGCTGTGATTTATGCTGGATAGTTTTGGTAGTCTTTCTGAAAGAGAAAGATTACTTTCTGAGACCGAGTCAATCAGAGCTTAATGAAATTGTGAGAAGGGCAAGGCTGTTAGCTGTTTCAGAAAAGAGTGAGATGGAAGCTAGTTTTAGCTCTAGTAAGGAAACATTTTCTAAACATTTTTGATAGCTCAGGAAAATTTCAGAAACACAAATGGGTAGAGCAATGGTTGTTTTGTTAGAAGACTTTTTTTTTTTTTGGCTTTTCAGTTTAGGGCCTGGGTTAGACAGTGGTAGAAGTCTGTTTTATGAATTTATGGGGCCAGGAATTTTCAACTGAGTGGTAGAAAGGCAGTACACACTATTAAATAAGATGCAAAAATGATCTGTGATAAAGTCCAGATGAGGCAAAGGGAAACAGAAACAAGTGAATGTGATAGAGGAATCTTTAACTAATTGGACAATAGCCTCCTGCTTTCCACCTTTCCAAAATGTATATTGTGTAACGACTTTCTTCTGCAAATGAGTCTTAATGATTTACCACCTCAAATCAACTGATTAATGCAAAGTTCAAGGCCATGATAACTTACACCTCTGCCTCACTGGTGCATTTTTATAAAGTACTTTCCATCCTCTGATGTTCTCACAATGTGTTCAGTATGTTTCATGTACTGCATTCATGCACTTGAAGGAATTTGCTTTTATCGTTTCTTTTGTTGGAATCATTTTCCTCTAGATCCTTCAGACAATTGACACTTCACTGCTCAAAGTTCTTCCAGCTTCTATAAGTATTTTACTTGCCTACCCTTTCTAAAAGAGCCCCCAATTGTTCTGTTTTAGTCTTCCTGGGTGAAGTCACCACCATGTAACACATCACCTCCAGCTCTTTTTCCTCTTTGTTATTTTCTTTCAGTGATTAAAATGTGAACATGATGAAATGGTGTCTTTGATTTTGCTGTAAAACATCTACTAAGTTGCTCATCATATCATAGACACTCAACGTCTGCTAAGAAGTGTCTAAAGTCTTGATAGAATTTCTTTAAATGTGTCAGTTCTTAGAGACTGACTTCCTTCTACAGGTTTATTATCTGCTCAAATCCTGAGTATGGCTCAGTGAGAACTCTGATAGAATTTTGGGGGTGGGGTGGTATGTATAGATAAAGAAGGAGGGAAAAAAATTAACAGTTGGTGCTCACTGGTAAAAACAGGGAAATGGTTAAAGCCAATAAATATGTAAGCATTCAAAGGTATGAGAGAACTACTTGGAATTAATGGCCTCAAATTAAAAAAAAATATTTCAGTACTTTCCATGACTGGTTAACTTTTATTTTTATAGATCTGGTTGTTCTAGTAAGAGGACCTTGGTCTTCGGCCACACTAGTGGAAGCCCATGAACTGTGGACTGGTGGCTGTGGAGCCTCTATGGGACTGGACTAGGCCTTCTGGATATGGAAGACGGTTGTTTGGCTCGAACTGTTTGGGGGGCACCAAGGCAGGGGGATTGGGATCTGTCCCTAGTCTATGGGCAGGCTTCTGGGAATCTGGTGCTTGTGGTGTGATGCCTTGCACAGCCTTGGTGCAGTGGGAAGGGGCTTGGACCTGCCTAGGCTCAGTGTGCTGGGCTCTGCTGACCCTCCATGGTAGACCTCGATTTGGAGGTTGTGGGGATGTGGGGTGGCTTGGGAAAGAGAGCTGGGGGATGGGAGGAGGGAGGAGGGGGGATCTGTGGATGGTATGTGGAGTGAGTAAAAAATTTCTTAATAAAGAGAAATGGAAAAAAAGAGTAGCTTGGTCTCAATGTATGACGAATCTGAGTGAAAAGATCACACAGTAAAATGCATTTAAAATTTTAATGCTTTGGTAAGAGATAGTCTGGTTCTTATCTCAGAATTAGTACTGAAAAGACCTCAGTTAAGCAATACAGTTAATGTGGTTCCATAATCCAAAACTGGCACATCCATACAATCCACAAAGAAGATCATAAACAACACAGAAAATATCCCATTCTCTCTTTCTTTGGCTCAATATTGTTGTCTTTTCAAGAAGCATCTTAGGGAATGTTGATAGTAGGAGATGACGTGATGGATGGGGAAACTAAGCAGGAATCCATTTTCTATTCAAACCTATGAACAAAGAGAATTAATGGATTATCAAAAAATGTATTACCAAAATATATATAATATGCATAAATATATGATCTATACAAGCATTCAAACTTGCAGAGTGGCCAGTTATAATTCTTCATAATTAACACTAATTGATGACATAGTAATGACATACTAATGCAGACATAGTAGCTATTGATAATTATTGATTGTCTAAATGATACGTAGGGACTAAATTCTCCAATACATTTTATAAATGGTATTCTATGTAATGTTTCCAATAATTGAGAAATATTTGTACTCCTGGACCTACCACTTATTCTAAAAAAGAACTATTATTATAAATGGCTTAAAATTTTAAAGAAAGAAAATACATAGAAATAAACCTTCATATCTACCCACCCATCCTTCTGTACAAAAAGCTAGACAGATATAGCTTCTGCAAGTAAGACATTTTGTGTGAAATGTAAAAGGAAAATATCAAGTATGTACCAATATGGCCACTAATACTTGTAGTGGGTAGCTGTTCCAGCTTTGCCCTGGAAGTACTACCCCCATTGAGGCTTCCAGTAACTGTCACACCTATGAGGCAGGGCAGAGAGAGGAGCCCTTATGACCCAAGATCCGGATGTGCCGGTTCTCTTGGTTCCTGGACCCTGGATGCTGGAGGTAGATCGAGCAGAGTTCTCCAAAGAACACCACTGGACTGCAGTACACCTTTCCGGGACCCTGTAACCTATCCCTTTACTTGTAAGTTACCCCACAAAATAAACCTCCCTTTTAACTACTTCCACCAATAAATGATGCTTTTGACAATTTCTGTTCAATGTTATTTCTTCTGGTTGAATCAACTCTGTTCCACCAAGGAATTTTTGTATTATTTATTTTTAAGTACCCATAACTAGTATGGGTATAAAAAAAAATTTAGTATGTACATCCAAGTTACACAAGCAACTGAGTGGCACATCAAGAATTTAGAGCAAAACTTAAAATATTTCAATGAAGTTTTGATAAAGAGTTGAAGTGTGAGTCTTTCTTCTACTGTTGCATGAAAAACTGTAAATGTTGCTAAAAGTGTTGCTCAATGTCCAGGCCAAATGTATTACCTATGGTTAGGATGCAGCAGCTAATCATCTTAGCAATGTCTCTGAAAGGAGAAGGAAGTACCATGCACTTTAACTCCCTAAGGATGTCTGCATTTCACCTAAAGTATCTTGTATATTCTCTAAGCATCTGACATTGAACCTAAAGTCTGAATTTTACTTTCCGTACTGAGCTCGTCTAATGATTGCTTTATGCCCAGAAACATCATTTAAAAAAGTAAAAGTTGGAAGCATGCTGCAGGTAACTGTCACATATGGGACTCATATCTAAGGGTTTTAATGCCAAGTCACTAATATTTATACAAAATTTCGTTTTGTGCTCCACTGTTTACTCTGCATGTTAGTGGAGGAAAACATCCCAATCCCAAGGCGTTTATTACGTGGATGAAGGTAGAACCACTGAGTACAGCTTCACATCTACTCTGCTCCTTTAACCTTTCTATTCTTTTTTTTTCTTGTTCATCTTTTTTTTTAAATTTTACAATACAATTCAACTTTACATATCAGCCATAGATTCCCCCGTTCTCCCTCCTCCCGTCCCGCCCGCCTCCCCCCCCCCGCCTCCCCCCTCCCCCCTCTACTCAGTTTCTACCTCAATAAATATAGTATAGTGTATTTATTATACTATAGTAATATAATTAAGTAATCAAGAGGATATTAATTCTCAAAAGCCGGAACTTATGGAGATGGCTCAGCAATTAAGAGTTCATACTTCTTGCCAAGAACCCCAGGAGCCATGCTGGGCAGTTCATAACTGCCTATAGATCCAGTTCTAGGGAGATCCAGTAGCTCTACCCATTGTGGGCACTTGTGCTCACATGCACATGCCCACACAGGGACACAAGCCCACATATAGTTAAAAATAATACAAATAATCAGTCCTAAAAACATACATACAGGTAAAACTATAAAAACCTGAGCAGGTTATATTTAGGACTTTCTATGTGTATGCATACATATGTATGTAATAACAATTAATAAAAAGAGAGGTCATGGATTTGTTAAGATAGCAACATGGGGTATAATGGAGCATTTGAGGAGTGGAATGGGAAGGAATAAATGCAATTATATTATAATATCATGAATAAAAATAAATAGATCCAGTATAAGTGAATATAGAAAATTAAGTGGCTGTTAAAGACTGGGTTTGGAATGGAGGTGTCATGAGTTGGAGGGAGCATAAAATGCAAAGTGACTATCACATGTCATCAACGATAACTTAGTAAATTAATTACTGTAATAATCTTTGAAGTCTATGATTACACTACACACTGAAATGTAGGTTAAAATCGTTAAGCTGAATGACACATGTGTATCACATGTCAATAAGTCTTGTTTTATAAAATAAATAAAATGTACATTCCACAAAAAACTTATTGAGAACCCTAAAAGTCTTACAACAATTGGACAATGAAATTGGTGTGCTTTTTTCTGGGGATGACTATTTCCTCAGCTCCAGAATTCCTTGGTTGCCTGTAGTTCTTTGTGTAGGTTTTAGGCCCTCGAGGCTTTTCCCAGTCCACTTTGCCATATCTATTGGAGTCCTTCTTGCTCTGCTCATATTGTGCAATCATATCGGTGAAACTGTATGCGTTTAGCTTCTGACTTTACTAGGAAACTCAAGCTTACAGCAAACTCCCTGATTCCCTGGCTCTTAAAATCTTTCTGCTCCCTCTTCTGTAATGATCCCTGAGCCTTAGGTGTGGGAGATTTTGTAGATGTGTCCAATGGGACTGGGCTCCACAACTCTCCATATTGGTTGCTTGTGGTTTTCTGTGGTGATCTCTATTTCATCAAGAAGTTTCCTTGATGAGGGTTAAAGACCGAACTTAAATCCCTCCTATACTTTGATAAATAACGCCCTCTCTTCCTTACTACAAATTCTATGACCCTCTATTAATCACAGTGCGACTTCTTACACAAACCTAGAGAACACCATGTTAAGTAAGGTCAGTGAGGTACAGAAATACAAATAGTGTTGATCTCATTCATATCTGAAATCTTTAACAAATGATCTCAGAAAAAAAAAACATTTTAAAATTAGGAGTTCCTCTCAGCATGTTACAGTTAAACTGTAGGAAGGCTTCATAGTGTACTTTAATATGAACATATAATTAAATACAACTATGTGCCTAGGAATTTCTCCTTTTGGCTCAGTATATGGTAATCCATGTAATTATTCATATACATAATTTACATGGTTCACTTATTAATGGAGTTTTATGTGTGAAATGATATTTAAATTTGGAAACAAGTATTTGTGTTGGATTTAAAGCTACTAAAAATAAAAAGGAAGTTTCCCTGAGTGTGAAATTTTGCTATTATCAGTATTAATTGCATCAGCACTTTTTATTGTAAAAAAATTCTTAGTGCATTTGTAGTTAATAGTTATCAGTCATTCAAAATAACAGCATGTAACTATATTTTCGTCATTATAGTTAACATATAAACTAAGTATTTTTTTTATTAAATATTCTTTTAATTAAAAAAATACAAATAAAATGGATGAATTTTGTCTGCTGCTTGATCTTTATTTTTCCTGGAATGTGCTCTATGTCGGAAATTAAATACAATATCAATGCAATTCTTTGTTATTGGTAAATTGTCGCAACCAATCATTACAATTCTTGATACAATTCCAAGTACTTCAATTAAATAATATGATTTTTAAATGTCCTTAACATCTTAAACTTTTATTTCTATGTAAAAACATATTTTATTTCATCTTATTACATAACTTTTCTTGCAAAGCCAACAATTATATTTTATATTATATTTTATTATATTATTTATATGCTAGTATTATATTTAATCATATTTCACAGGGCACACATACCACATACGGAGCATATGGGTTGATGTAATACTTATTGGTGTTCCAGTAGCTTACAGGCATCTGCTGTGGATAAACAGCCTGGGGAAATTGGGGGATGTTGAACTGCTGAATTTGGTTGCTCTTAACCTAAAAAAAATAAAAATATCAAAAACCACTTAAGTTACTCTCCTCTAAGCTTCAAAACAGAGAAGAAGAGAAGCTAGTGAATTCTAACTTTAACTACTTAGACA
Organism: Peromyscus melanophrys; assembly: GCA_902168415.1. Lineage (NCBI taxonomy): Eukaryota > Metazoa > Chordata > Mammalia > Rodentia > Cricetidae > Peromyscus > Peromyscus melanophrys. The sequence continues at coordinate 12,819 of CABHPR010138917.1, read as the reverse complement.
CTTTCTAAAGTATTTCAAGATTCCTCTAGACAAAAACTTTTCTAGTATCCAAATCAGCATAACCATTTTTATGTTACAGAATGTAGTATTGAATTAAAGCAATCTTGTTAATTTATACACAGACAGAAAAATTTATAAGATTAAAAGGGAAATTTGTGTCAGAAGGAAATAAGAATATTTTGATAAGCCTGATAATTTTCTCCACATATAATTTATGTTTTCATGTGTGACCTTTCCAGTCAGAGAGGCTCAGGATGGTCTGTCATGACTTACTCTTTGGAATCTCTGTCTCTGATCTGGTTGTGTAATCTCTCTTAGTATCACTTCCATTGCAGAGCTTTCGGACTAGCCTGTGCTGTGTATTTTATGTACAGCTCCACTCAAGATCTTTAAACCTTGCTGAGTTGACTTTACCAGGGGTAAGTCCAGAGGATAAACACAGCTTCCTGAATGGGAGTCCTAGTTCTTATGAATGGAAAGTTTTATTTTAATTCTAGTGAACAAGTGCATGGTGGGTTCATGGTTGTGATATGTTACTGATAGAGTGGTAAAATATGATGAAATAATTTCTGCTTCTCCAGCATTCTATGATACAGTGTACATGTATTACAAAAAAAAATCTTTAGAGTATCTAGTTTATTCCTATGTTTGTTTTCAGTTAAAGATAAGGTAGGCAGCAGAAATGAAGTAATGAAAAACAGTGTGTCATAAAGAGTAAAGTAACAGGACTGGAGAGTCCCTCTGCTGAGTACAAAGCCTGTGTCAGTTCGCCATTGGCACACATGGCTTTAGACTCAGTAAATGGTTACATGATCTGCTCTGGTTTGACACTAATCACTGAGACACCTTAATTTGAGAAATTAGGTCCTGTCAACCTATTAGAGAGAAGCTGGGAGGCAGTTTTACTCTGTGGGTACTTACTCTAAATCATTTAAAATAAAAAGATGTTCTATACTGAGATTTCCAACTACTTAACAATCACTAGATAATTTCTCAAGTAATTGTTTTAAAAAATAGACCCATAATTATTTTCATACACATCCATATAAAAATAAAAATTTAATTACTTGTCTTTTTTTATACAAAATAATTTGTTTTTAAATGTTTTCCTGGGATTGAATGATTTAACAATTAGAATAACAGATGTATGCTTATATATGTTATATTATTTGAATTATAGACAGGAATTTTCATTATCAGTAATATTTATATAATATATTTTGATGTAATTATTAAGATGGGAAATTATTAATTTATTAGAAATTGTAACTGCAAAAAATGTGATCTTTTAAATCAATTAGTTATTTATTTGTTTTATGAGAAAATTTAATCTACTTCACAAGATGAATTGCTAGAAATATCCTTAAGAAATAAAAATGTATGTAAAAGTCTGAAGGTAAGAGACAGTTAACTTTGTTTTTTTTTTTTTTTCTTTTTTTTTTGGTTTTTTGAGACAAGGTTTCTCTGTGTAGCTTTGCGCCTTTCCTGGAACTCACTTGGTAGCCCAGGCTGGCTTCAAACTCACAGAGATCCACCTGCCTCTGCCTCCCGAGTGCTGGGATTAAAGGCGTGCGCCACCACCACCCGGCCGAGACAGTTAACTTTGTAGTGACTCAAAATTATAAACTCTCACCTGACAAGAAGGTTCATATACCAACACAATCATTACTGTGACAGCAACAAAGAACTTAAAAAAATCAATGTAAAACAGAAAATTCAAATGTATACAAGTACAAATAATTTAAAATTTTTAATTGACAGAATTACAGACAATTAAGGGGAAGATTTTGAATAATAAGCCACTAAAAATTTACTTTCATGCACCTAAAATAATCTGTTTTATCAATAAATGACATCTCCAAGCATGCTCATTCTTCATATTGTAAACATTTTAAGCCACATATGGCTGCTTAAACTAAAAAAAACCTTACCATATCAATAATCTTCTTCAGGATTTCCTTAAAGAAAACAAACAAATATGTAACATACATGCTGAATTGAACACTCTTTTTCCTTTGCCAAATTTATTCTTAGATATAGCAGGACTAGTTCATATGCCATAAACACAAGCATGATGATTTGCTCACTGTCTGAATGAATTATGTCTAAATTCCTCAAATAATAGGAATATACATTTACTGCTTTATTCAAGTATACACTCTAAATTGAGTCTGCCCATTTTACTCACTTTCTTGTTTCTAATATCTAGAATCTTCTAGGTGAGGTAGTGATTGTTATTTATATGCTTTCTAAATAAATGGATAAATTCATGTGTTTAATTTTATAAGCATAGTAAAACATTTTAAATAATACTCTGCTTGTTGCAATTATGCTAAATAAGTATTTGCATATGAAATATCCATATCTGTGCCTTGGCTGATCTTGACATATGATTTGTATGAGAGATAATTTCAGAAAAGTTGGTAAATATTTTCTTAGTTAAGAAAGTCTAATAACAATACATTTAGAACTGTTAGGGTTTTATAACTATTGAAATCACTAAATAATAAGATCTTCATTTCTTGTGGGAAATAATTTGGTTCATCAACTTAATCCTGCAGGCTTTTGTGCTAAGTCAATAACACTTGTCTAAATACTAAATATAAAATTAAAAGCAAAACTTTAGAAGTCTATGTAATTTTGGTCATTATGACTCACCTTCACAAAGATGCTAATGGATTCCTTAGAAAAAGAAATAAAAATGATACAGTAAATTATTTTTATAGTAAAATATTACTTAAGATAGTGTCCTCTCACTTGTCATAAGTAAGATACAAGGGAATAAAACCAGGTAAATCGTTAGATGCCATTCCAGGTGCCTTTTGGCAGGTGGCATATACATCAGTAGGTAGGTTTTGAAATCAGCCCTGATGTAAGAACTTGATCCACACTTGAGAAGCATAGCTTACAGCACTGAGGATGGACACCACAACTCGGTTCAGTGACCGCCAACAAAAGAGATAGTATTGACTATTTTTGTTCCGATCCAATACTGTGTAAATATCTCTTGCTAAATTTGAACGTTACTGCTTTCTTCTGATCCCATATAGACTTTTATAATTGTTATATAAAAATTTTATGCTTTGGTAAATCTAACCTTATGCATAAAATAATAATTTTAATAAAGAATTATAATGTGGTATTGAATTTTTTTCCCATAGGGAAAAAAACCTTAACTCAGGGATGTTGTCTTCTTTTTTCTATAAAAAACACAACTGTTTCAGTATATGACCTACCCAGATAGCCAAGTAGTATCCCTTTCTTGGGGTTACTTATTTTAATTGGTGCTTTCTTGGAAAAAATTTCATAACCAAGTGTAATAGCAGCATACAAATGATTCTGCATTTGGAAAAATATTTTTCTAAATATATTTCTTATATTTGAGAGTTGTTTGGGGTATGGCTATAGATGATAGCATTGCCATATTTAAAATCGTAGAGTCCTGTCTATGGAAATGTGATAAAATTATGATATAATATTTTAGTATTTTTATATATTTCACAGTTAAGGAAATATTTACTCAGTTATATAATAAATATTGAAAATAATGATATGAAGCAGGCATCATCTAGATTCTAAGTCTAGTAAAAATGAGCAATACTTCTTATTGATATAAATAGCTTAAGAATTAAAATGTGACAAAGTGGTGGTATATTTGTCACCTACTTATAACTGATATTTACCCCAGTCAAGGAAAATAGCTTTTAAAAAGCCAAATACCAAACAAAAATATAAGAAGACAGTTATTAAGACTAGTGGGGCCCAAGAAAGAAGAAACCAATGCACTACCTATAAAACATCATAAAGTACCCTCTCTTTAAAGTTGCATATATATATATATATATATATATATATATATATATATATCACAATTCTCTACCTTATCTTCTCTATAAAATTTGCTTTGGTGCCAGGGAGACACCAAAACACCAGTATATGCCAAAGGTACAGCCTTAAAGGAGGTAGCAAAGATGAAATATCAAAGGTCAATGGTGATTTTCTAAGGAGATGTCAATTTGGGGTCAAGATTGGCATTGGTATAGGATTTATTACCCTTCATAGAATAAAATATTAAGTATAAACTATTTAGTAAAAGGTAGTGAAATAGGATTGGTATATTATATGTGAATAACCATTTTTATTTACATCAAAACCACTCAGACATTTTATGTATGCAATTTAATAAGCCTTCATAATGTTGATATATAATTTTTATTGTGTTAAATCCTAATGATTTAAGAAAAATATAGTTATTAGAGTCTCACATCATCCAAATGGCACATATTGTAAGAAATTATTTTCAAGTAGTTGTCTACTTACCACTTGATTTAGACTTTTGCTTAATTATTTTCCACTTTTTTGGTCATACTTTCTTCTTTCATGTTTAAACACTAGACATTTCAGACTATTGTTATCAAAATTCTATCCTGGTTTAAAGGTTGACCTTACAACTTAGGACTGGAGACACCAACCTTGCTTATAAAATGCTGGATTTGCCAGGCAGGGTCAAGAATCTCCAACAAAGTCAAAGCTATGTGGAGTAAAATGTGTGTTTTTATGTTATATCTCTTTATAGCTCTAGGGAACATCATGAAGTAGGAAGGAGCACTGGATGACAGGCACATCCTGCTTGCTACAGAGTCTTCTTTATCTGATGATGTTATTAATTAGGCTGCTTGATGGTTGGCTAGAGGCTGAGATCTACTGACTGACCTACATAATTTCCAACTGAATTCTAAATACCTGTGCTTACACCCACAGGTGATAGTCGCTTTCACCTCTCATCAAAATAACTTGTTTTTTTTTTTTTTTGTGGGAAATAGAGATCATTAGAGAAAGAATAACTGGTCAAAATATGGAGAACAACAGAGTGTGAGGTGCCTTCCCAACTGAAATAACAACGTAACTCCCGACATGCAAGGTTCAGGGAACACGGTGGGAGAGGGAGCAAAAATATTCTCAGGTCCAGAGGAGCAGGCCATCTGCTGTGAGTTAGAGTTCTCTAGATATGACAGGGAAGCCACACCTAGGAAATCTTAACAATAAAGCTGCCTAAAAACAAGACCTTAAAAATGGCAACATCAATTGCCATGCCTACATGGATCAGGGATTCTCCTGGGGCTTTACCTCTAGATCTGAGAGAGGGAGAAATAGTCTTCTCCGGGAAAAACCTCCTGATTGGGTTGCCAATCCCAGGAGGTTACATATCTACATAAATATATGTCTATGCTTTTTATGGAACAATTAATTAAAGAATAAAAGGCCATTAATTTGAGGAGTGGGAGGGAGAAGGTAGAAGGGAATGATACAAATTCATTACTCATATATGAAATCCTTAAAAACAAAATCATGAAATATTACTATTGTAAGAAGGACTTACGCATTAAATAACTACTTGTTATTGTTCTGCTCTGGGGTTGGGGATGTCTATTTGACTGTTGGCTAACAGCTGTGATCTACTAACTAATCTACAATCTTTGCTTGCCAATGCTGCCCTCTCCTGGACATCATAAAATATCAAAGCCTTTCTATTTCAGCTGCACAGATTTTTAACATTTAAGATATTAAATTCATCTTAATCTTTTAGCATTTAGCATTCATTTCATAATCTTCTAGCATTCAAGACAATATACAGAAGCTTATTTAGTCTAATGATAGTGATGGCTTCTTAACTTCTGGAGACACTTAAGGAAAATAGTTCACAAGAAACACAGAGAAGGACGATCACGTCCCCCAAGGTCATACACCACATGGCTTGCTTATGGCAGTTCGGCAGCTAGCTCCTGTACACCTGGCTTCACACCTCAAGCTAAAGATAAGACCCTGACTCCTGCACTGTTTCCTTCAAGACACTTGTTTCTCCTTTTTCAAAGACAGAAACCCTTATTGAAGTGGATCCAGCAAATAGAACTTTAACAATTGGATGGACTTCTTTAGAGTTCAGAATGCTTCTGAAAATGAAGATAATATTTTCTGCTTCACAGGCATGCTGTCATAATCACATCAAATCACACATAAATGCACATTTATTAGTTATATGTAATTTGCCTTTTCTTTGAGTTATTTATAATGCCTTTTAAATAGTAATTTGTCTATATGGTTTATTTCAATTTATGTTCCATAAAAAGTTATTAAAATTTTGGTTTTTTCTTTCTATATTCAAATTGATTGGAACATTTTCCTTCAGTTAGTTATTTTTCAAATGAAGGTAACAGTCAAAACAACACAAGTCAAAAATGCAAGACTCACCTGGTCGGGAATATTACGGATGGTCTGACCCTGGGCCCACTGGTTCATATCAGTCTGCTGTTGGACAACAGGCAGGCAAAACTGGGGGCAGGAAAAGTCCTGGGAAAACTGCTTGATTTTTTTCTAGAAGGGAATAAATGTACCAGTATTTATGGAGTGACTGTTCTCTATGGGTCAGAGTGCATCTGGATGAAATCAAATCTATATAAATATCAAAACTATAATTTTTTTTACTAAGTTTTACTAAGCAGACAGCATTTTATTATATAATATAATGTAAAAGTGAATTGAGTGAATTTTAGAATTGAAGCAAGTATTAGGTTAGGATTCCAGAAGTAAGTGTTTACTCTATGTGAAGGGCAAAATATTATGTGAATGTAGAAGTTGAGAGTTGTCCGGGGAATATCTGACCTTGCTGTTTGTTTTACTCACATTTCTCTTGAGAAGCTTGATGCCTGCACTCTTAAATAGTGATATTAGTGATATTTATATTTACTTTGGTGTAGGATAACTTCTTAATGGCTTACGGCATCACTGTTTGAGAAATTATGTGAGCTGATGCACTCGCATGAATAGTACCTATCTTCTATACCTATCCTGGGATGATCCAACTTTGATTGAGCTGTAGCTAGCTGTCTAAAATAATTGTGGTAGTTGAAGTTGAAACCATATTTTTTTTAAAAAAGCACATTTATTTGCAGAGAATTTCCAGTCCACACAGAAAATAATAGAGTAGATGTATAGAAGAACATTAATGTATATGTTTGGGTGTCAGGTTAGATGGGCACATACATGAGAATGGTATGATGGTGTGAAAAAGAGTATTGTATAACTATTTCTTTAAAGTAGATTATTTTACCTTGTTTTTAATAGTACAACATACTATTTTGTTATGATAGTCTTAGAATGGATTTTTCAGCCGGGCGTTGGTGGCGCACGCCTTTAATCCCAGCACTTGGGAGGCAGAGGCAGGCGGATCTCTGTGAGTTCGAGGCCAGCCTGAGCTACCAAGTGAGCTCCAGGAAAGGCGCAAAGCTACACAGAGAAACCCTGTCTCGAAAAACCAAAAAAAAAAAAAAAAAAGAATGGATTTTTTCGACATGTATAAAATCAATGATTGCTATCCTTTTGTTTATTTCTCAAAATTCTACTATGTAGCTTGCAATTATCCTCTAACATCCTTTTCAAACCTACAACTGTGGTGTCAGTGGTTTGTTTTTGGGTTAAAGAAGATGTAGCATGGAGGAGTTAAGTAATTGCTCAAGGAGTTAAAGTTGGAAAGGAATTTACCTGGTTTCCATACTTTCTTGCACTGTACATCAGAATTAGAACGTTTAGTAGCACTTGCTGTTAATTTATCTATCTTTTCTTGTTGACTTAAAGAGAAGCATTTTGACTAATTACATGACTAAGACATTACACAGATATCTCAAGGAAATCAGTTAAAATATTTTTCTGAATTTTTAAATCCTTTTGAATTTAGTTATATTGCCTGGGTTTTGTTAAAATTCTACAATTTTAAGATATTATTCATATATATGGTACCAGTTTTTGTCAGAATTTGATATTAAATATTTTCTCGGGAAGAAATGATCACGACAAACTTACCTGCTCATTTAGGTTGACCTTTTGTTCTTCAGTCTGTACAATTTTCTGTTAAAAATATTATACATATCAGAGAGATACAGATAGAAATGCTGCTCATCAAAGTAACTTATTAACTTAGTTGAATTATAATTACTTACGTCATTGATGGTCTCCTCAGATTCCTAAAGCAAAACATGAAAAGTAGCTTTACTTGAATGATATACCAATAGTTAAATATACATGATTTTTAGTGGAAAGTCAGGGGCAATTATCCAACTACCCAGGACTAAGATATTAAGCCATTTAAGAACTCAATAGGCTAAATATTCATCAGAACTCCCTTAAGTTTCCTTTTTCCTTTACAAAAGTAATAACATAATTAGAATATATTTTAATTCAGGACTTTATTAATACTATTTTATTCAGATTTTTTAAAATTTCTAGACATGGAGTACAAAATAAACCAATAAGACCAATCATGATGTTAACTCATGCTTGTAATCCCAGCATACTCTGTAAACTGAGGCAGTAGGACTACTATAGCTTCAAGGCCAAACTTGGTTGCATAGTTATAGAGTTATCCAGTTAGACCCTGAGTCCCTTCATGGAAAATGTAGGAGAGAAGAGTAGGGGAGGGGGCGTGTTTGTTGGGAAGTAAGGTGAACTACGCCTCATGGGTCTTCACATAATGACAGATATGATAGGAAGCTCCCAGTCTGAGACTGAGACACTATTTAGAGAAATGCTGAGACATATTTTCTGAGACATCGACTATAAAGAGCTTAGGCATTATCCAAGGTCACAAGGCTCCAGATTATAACCAAATACAGTACTGCAAGCTCTTCAAAGGCATACTTCAATCTGTCTCCATTGTTGTCAACCAAAGGTATAAAAGGTATTGGCAACATACATAATATTTCACCCAAACCTTCTTCTAACTCTATTGAAATGGTTCTCAATGTTTAATATGACAGTATTGTATTTAAGATTTAGTTCCTGATTCAACTTCTCATGGAGTCACATGTACAGCAAAGAACAGGGTCTAATAAATAATGATTTTATGAATTTAGTCAATTTAAGCTATGATGGGATATTTTTGAGAGTCTTTCCTTCTGTTGACTATTTATATGTTTATCTCCTAGGAAATATCATTAGTAGAGAATACTATGGCTAAGTCACTATTTCTCAAAAATAACACAGACTAAATAATAACTTACCTCACTGGATGAACTGCTAGCAGAGTCCTTGATAAAGGAAGTAAAGGTGGAACAAAAGAATTGGTGACAAGAAGACAGACTTCTTAGTAATGTTCCTCAAGAAGCAGCAATTACCTTAACTTCATACCATATTGATTTCCTACTGTATTACTAATATGCAAAATGAGAAAGAGGATAGAGATAGAGCATTAAATCGTGATTCATAGGCACTGACTATTAACCACATTCAGGAAAATAAATGGGAGGTATCCAGTTTATCAGGTATGTAAATGGGGTTTGGTGAACACAGAGGAATATGAAGGGATAAAATTAATGCAGCTAGAGTCAAATTATAGTCCAAATGACTATAGATGCCACCTTCTGGCTTATTTAAGGAGGAATATCATGAAAGGTCTGTGGGATAGAAGCAATATTTTGTATCAAGTATAAGTATTGTTAATCAAATATAGTTAAGATGATTAAAAATCTTCCACTATCTCATGTATTTTTATTTGTGGTTTTCTAATTGACAAAGAATTACTCACATTACTCCTACAATAGTATTTATGAAATAAGAGAAAACACATTTTCCTTAGAAAGAAGTATACTAATAATTTATCTCCACCTTATGGGTTTATATCAAAACAGTCCACTGAAAACATGGCTTCCAAAAGAGATGCAGATATCCTTGTGGGATCTTCTCACATTATTGCATAATGGCTGATATTATGAAAACACTGATCATCTGAAGTTCAAAGTTGAATAAATAACAGTCATTTGGCCAAATGTGCAGCAGAGGCATTAATAAATGAATTTTACCTGAGTTGTTTGGAAGAACACATCATTGTCATGCTTATAGTTCTGGAAAGAAATAAATGACATGAATTTTATAGCCATATGAGTTGAAAAATATTTGAAAATGTATTTAATTTAAGAAACTATGACTTACTCTGTGGACGATTCTTGCAGATTCCTTAGGAAAAAAAATTATAATGTATTTTGATTACTTAACCAATTCTTTAATCCGTACTACCCAAAGAAGTATTGATTAACACTGGCTATCGAATACAAGAGTTTTATCGTAATGATTTTTGAGATGACAGCAGCAAAGAGGGAAAGAAAATTTTTTTCTCAAAATATTCTTTTGATTGTTAAGTAAAATCATGGCAGGAGAGCAGAGCAATTTGTTGGGTGCCACTGAAGTGGAATCTGTTAGTGAAGCACGGGAAGAAGACAGTCATCAGATGGAGCCGTACGTAGGTGTGGATGTGCCTGCATTTGGCACTCTAAAAGTAGATCTAACCAATTACTGTCATCTTTCATAGCACAATGGGATTCATATTGTGTGACATCAGAATTACTGAACGACGAGACAATCGGCATGAGGAAAGTATAGTTGATGCTGTTGTACATTTTGGTTTATTTTCCCCATAATTGTTTTATTTCAATGGGCAAACTTTATTTTTCCTCTGGCTTTAAAGGGAGTTATTGCTGCCCATAAAAATCTCAGTGAACAAAGACATACAATTTACTATTAGGTGCCAGAATTAGTATTCCATAACAAAATACCTTACCTCAATGGATTGATCCCTTACCACCTATATAAATAAAAATAAACATAAATTTAACTTCTACGGCTTATTGAAAATGGCAAAATGTATCTCTTTTTTACTGCTTATAATGGCAGTGAAATTTAAAACAAAAGCTGAGGCAAGTGAAGTGACTCAGCTGGCATGGGGACTTGCCACCAAGCATGAGGACCTGAGTACATCCCCAGGACCACATGGAAGGCAAGAACGGCTTCCTAGTTCCCAGAAGCTGTCCTCTGACTTCCTCATGGGTGTTGTGACATGTATGCACACACACACACACACACACACACACACACACACACACACACACACACACACGAATTAATAAAAATGACTTAGATAAAAGAAAAACAGTTTCTTAGACAAATTTAGTGTGGAAGGGCTCTCTCTGAAAAGTTCTCTGAGTCTGAAATACCAGTGCAGAGCAACTCTAACATCAGCACTTTTGAAGATCTTGAGCTATCATTTGCTGATTGCAATGATGCACTTTTAGCTGGACGAGTTTTTTTTTATTTAAAAGAAACTGTTTAGACTAATAATAAAAAGTAAGACATCCTGTATAATATCCTGTATGATGCTTCCAACGCATCTTATTAGTTTTCTGTATACATTCACTTCTTTATTCTAAAGAGTAGAGGTTAGGTTCAGAATGAGGGTAGAGACAATGTTGAAAAACTAAAATTATTGGTACTCTTATATATGTAGACTGATCTACAAACTGTGACAATAAAGTATTTCAAATGTATTATCTATTATGTGCTCTGCATTTTGTAATATTATTATCATTGTCATCATTATCATTATCTTTTTACTGTTTTTTTGGCAAGTAAGTTACATTCAAATACAAGCTTACTAATATTTATTTTCATCAAAGTCCTTTTCTGTTATGTTTATGGTGTGTGTGCGTGTGCGTGTGCGTGTGTGTGTGTGTGTGTGTGTGTGTGTGTGTGTTTTCATATTCTCATGTGCAGGCAGTAGCATGTGTTCATATGTGAACTGAGTGCCTGTGGTTTACATTAGATATCTTCCCTGATATCAGCTTGCCTTATTCACTGAGACAAGATCTCTCTGCTGAATTCAGAGTTCCCTGATGTGGACTGATCTAGCAAGCCTGGCTTGTTCTTTGCTTTCCCAATGCTTGAATTCCAGATTGGCAGCCTGCTGGAGGTTTTATGTGGGTCCAGGGAATCCAAAGTCCATTTCTGTGCTTGTATGCCACGTGCTTTATCTACTGAGCCATTTGCCAGTTCTACATGTCCCCACGTGTATTTTGTCACTATGATTTCTAAACTGTTTTTCAATCAAGAGTGACAAAATTCTGTCAATTCATTGACAACTGGTTCTGGAAATAACGAATTATGGAGGTGGAGTTTCTTTATACTTCGAGAACACACTGCACGTAGAAATGGCTCCTCCAGGTAGCTCTAACTAAAATTACAACATACTCTGGAAGGGAAGCAGCTCTTCTCCTATTGTCTACACATCCGCATCTTCTCATTGCTGACATTTTGTAGCACCACTGTCCACCCTTGTGCACCATATGAGGTCAGATCAATACTGTCACTGATATAGATTCCAAGGTAACAGGATGAGTCTCTGTTCATTGTTGACATTGCCCTCATCTTTTGCATATGGTAAAAGATTCATTCTTTTCATAATTCGAAAATGAAGCATCATGTATCCCTGTTCACTTACGTGTTTTGCCAGAGCAACAGCCACCAGGCAGGTAAAGATGAAGTACTTCATGGTTACTTGGTCCTATAGAAACATGTATAGAAAATGAACAATTCATTTTATCATGAAATAAGGAAATAATCATTTATCTATTATTATACATGTAATGGATAAAGGTAATGAAGATGAATAAAATGGGATATGTTGGGGAATTTTATGGATACAAGTAGAAATATCACAATTAATTTTGAAACTTTTTTTCTCTAACAGGAGATACTTAAAGCCACGTTTGCTAAAATGTGAATGGTTCATTCAGAGACATCATAAATTCCTAGAACTAATCTCAACAGGTAGATGTTTTGTGAAGAATGATTATCAGAAGGATGAAATATAACAGAAACTCCTTTTAAAATTGGATTTTAGGTGAACTAAGGCATAAAGCCTTGTTCCCTAACAAAGAGAAGTAGTAAATGGAAATGAGCCCTGGCTGAGAGTCAGGGATCCTGAATATCCTGGCTCTA
>CABHPR010138916.1:0-76542 GCA_902168415.1 Peromyscus melanophrys | reverse complement strand
AAAAAAAAAAAACATAGATTCCCTCAACAGAGAAATGGATAAATAATAGGTGGTACAATTATGCAATGGAGTATTAGCTGTTAAAAAATGACATTATAAAATTTGCAGGCAAATGGATGGAACTAGAAAAAAAATCATTCCAAGTGAGGTATTTATAACCCAGAAAGACAAATATGGTATGTATTCACTTATAAGTGGATACTAGCCATTAAATAAATGATAGTCTAGTTAAAATCTATAGACCCAGAGAGGTGAGGTAAAGAGGAAAGATTTCAGGGAGAGGTGTAGATCTTCCTGTGAGGGGGAAATAGTAAATAAAGTAGATTATCTTGGTGTACTGGGAGCAAGTAGGGATGGGGGGATTAGATAATGGGGGGATGAAATGGAGGGAGAGATTGCAAGCAGAGATGGCTAGAATTGGTGGGCTTTAGGTTAGGGAAGCCATGGAAATCTAGTGCAGTGGAAAGTCCCTGTTACAGGCACAGGGCTGTTCTGGATGCAATTGTATTGTTGGCCGAGGGGCCCATGGACATCCCTTAAATAACCCAAGCTGTTGCTAAGACAGAAGGCTGCTCAGCAAACTGAAAGCAGTGTCCCATTGCCAAGGACAACATCTACATAATCAATTGAACATGGAGAAGGCAAGCTGGTGCCTACATGGAACTCTCACCCCTACTTTCTAATGTCTTTGCTTCCAGAAGGTACTCAACAGGCTACTGAAAGAGAAATAAGGACACCAACCCAGACATAAAAAAAAAATTCTGCAAAATAAGCTATGGCAATGGTGGCACATAACTTGTGGGAGAAGCCAATCAGTATCTCAGTTCATTTAAGGCCCACTCCATGAAAAAGAATCCACACATAATACTACTATGGCAATCAAGATCCAGAGACTAGATAACCTACAGACCTAGGGTAAAACCAAACACAACTAATAAATGAACAAATGAACAAGCAAACAAACAAAAATAATAAATGACTCTTATTGATATATTCTGCTATGCTCATAGATCAGTGCTTTATCCAGACATCATTATAGAGGCTTCCACCAGCAGCCAATGGGAACAGATGCAGAGACCCACAGTCACACACAGAGGGAGTCTAATTGGGAGGTCTCCATCAAATCCCTCACCTCAGAGTTCAGGGAACTCCATGAACACTGTAAGAACCAGAGAAGACAGAACACACTAGGAGAATAAGGCCCTTTGAATCAACTAAGCAAGGTGCATATGAGCTCAGAGAGACTAAGTAGCAAGCACAGGGCCTAGCCGGTTATGCATAAGGTCCTCTGCATACATATTATAGCCATTGGGTTAGTAATTTTATGTAATTCCTGACTGTGAGAATGAGTGTGTCTTTGACTCTTAGGCCTCTTGGGACTCTTTTCCTCCTGTAGGGTTGCCATGTCCAACTCCAATATGATACTTTTGCTTTATCTTATTGTATTTTATTTTGTCATGTTTTGTTGTTAGCTCTTAGAAGCCTGTTATTTTCTAATGAGAGACAAATATGAGTAGATCAGGAGAGGAGGAGAGGGAGAAAAAATTGGTATGAGTACAGAGAGCAGAAATATATCAGGATATATTATGTGAGAAAGGAATCTATTTTTAATAAAAGGAATAAAAACATGAAATAAAAAATGAAAAAAAGAGTATGATAGTAGCATGCATATCTTGGTGAAAACCAACAGCTATATAAATGCCTGTTTAACAAGAGGGAAATCATGCTTGGTACTGTTAACCTAGATAACTACCAAAAGCTGTGATATTACAGATCTTGTAGCAAAATGTACTATTGCCACTTTACTAAACCAGCATAATTCCTAACCACATCTAAACAGTTATCCTTATACCAACACTTAAGTATAGGTCTCACTCCTCAGCAATGAAATGTTTCTGTGCAACACATGGACATTATTACAAAAAACAAAACAAAACAAAACAAACAAACAAACAAAAATCCACAGTAATACAGAAAACAAGTGATCACCTTGGTCCCACACCCAGCTGATAAATCTACAACAAAATTCCTGCTTCTAAGGCTCAGGGATCATAATTAAAGAGGGTGCAGAAAGATTCTAAAAGCCAATGGAATGGGAGGATTTCATTTCCTAGCAATGTTGGAGAAGGCTCATCAACATGGCTACTGAAACAAGACCCCAAAAGTGGACTATACAAGGGTACACTGATATGATAGGAGGAACTTTAACAGGGCCTCAGTCCTAGACACAGATTAGCTTTCTTGGCATGAGCTGTTTCTGATATTTGTAGTTTTATTATCACTGTTCTTTTTTTGGTTTTGTTTTTGTTTGTTTTGGTATTAGTGATCATGCTCAGTGCTACTTTGAGCTACATCACTTTCCCAATAAACTTCAACATTTTCTCATTAAATATTGATGGTGATTTTGTAGAGAATGTATCTTTGTAAGAAAACATATGTAATTTATTGTGTTTAATTTTGTTTTCCATATACTTATTTGGTTTCAAGCAATTACAGTTTACTCTCATTCAGAGTAGCTGGGACTCTAGGTTTAGGTTTTGTGCCCAATTTAAAAGAGCTAGGAAAACCACATGATTTCCCATGGGATATAATTTCTATCATTATTCACATGAATAGAGTCAGAGGAAGACATTGAAGTAACTATTGGAACTGAGAATCGAGGAAACAGAAACAGTGCACAGTGTACATAAGAATTTACTGGAAGTTGAATGTAGAAGGGATTTAGCCTACTCTAACAGCTTGTATATACAGGGAGTTCCTGGTAAAGCCTGAGGGGGAAATGTTTTTGAACCAATTAGAGTTACACCTACGAAACCAAATCCGTAGAGAGGTATAGTAAAATATTTATTAAAAGAAATCAGCTTATGAAATTTGGAGTTGTTTGCACAAGTTGAAATCCAGCAACCAGTCAAGAACTGAAAAGGTAGCTCAATATGTACTGTTTTCTCCTACAGAAAGCACAGTATAATTCACACAGCTCACATTTAATTAAATTAGGTCCATTTATATTACCTTAAATTATCTGTCTTATTTAAATTAACTTATTATGTACATTGATCACTTGAACAATTAAACTTCATGTGTACTTTCGCAATTGTATTTGTTGAGTAAATGTAGGTTCTATCCTTCTTAACCTAATTTATAAAACAGACCATAACAAGTGCTATACATTGTACAAATCTTAAATACACGAGAGTATCTTTCTATTTTTGAACACAAAAATCTCACTGAAAAGAAATCACTGCAAGTAGTATGCATATTGGAGGGCACGGATAACAAAATTAGCCTAAATCCATGATGAAACAAAGAGAGAACAAAATTTACATTATGACTAAAGATTCACTATATCAAAAAGGAATATATATTTCAAAGCCATTAGAGGAAATTTAAATGTTTAAGAATGATATTTAACATAAATCTCTATGTGTTAAGGGAAGGTAATTTTGCCCATAAATGAGATAATTGATTTAATGATTATTCCCTATAACACTATTATTAAAAAATTCTAAAATATAATAATATGACATACCCAAAAGCATAATAGCTAAAAGTATAAAATTATGCACTTTCATTATATTTATATTATCATATATGTATATCATAAAGTTGATGATACAACCTAGATTTCTTAGCAATAGATGTGTCTTATTCATTATATTTAGTTCAACCCATGTTGTTATGTTCCTCAAGTACATTACAAATTTTCTGTACTTTTAGATATAATTTCAGTACAATTTAATAAATATAATGTAAACAAATATCAACACTTTTGATGATCACAGGTCAGCTTATAAAGAACAACACATTTTATGGATTTTGAAGTAGTGACAACTTTGGAAAATATAGTCTTAAAATTTTAAGTTTCACGACTTTAAAAGGCAAAATGATCAACGTTTTTTAGTTTGCACAAAGCTTTTAGGAAAAGTATTGATATAGGTACTCAGAATAAAAATAATACTAGCGGAAATTAATCATTCATAGATTATATGGCTGAATTTCAGGCAAGAAAATATAAAATGAAGATCACGACTGGCAAGGTTAATGTTTCGGGAAATGATACGTTTCTACATTTTATATGATGAATGAATTCTGAAAAAAATGCAGTGGAGACAATTTTAATGAAGAGGATGAAAATTCAATAAGTTAGATTAGTGCTTGTGAATTACATGTTCCTCATATATTTACTGAATGGTTCAAAAGCAAGTGTTACACATCAGTTGTTTTTGTTTAAATATTATAGAAAAGAAAGCTCAGAACTTCATTATGTGCAGTCTTATAACAAAATATTTTCTTTCTTTACCATGGTCTGAAATAATTAACATACATGGTTCATTCTCAAGCCCTCCCTTATTTTCTCATTTATCAAATAATAAAAATAAACACTATTCATTTCCCTGCATTACCCCATTCAGGAAGAACCACCTGGCTCCATTAGGGGTTTCTATGTACTAATAATTACTTGCTCAGTATGTAAAGACTAGTCAGTGACGTAACTTGCCTGGTGACCATTGGTATGATGGTTTCACTTGACTCCGCCTCCCCCGCCTCATCCCATCCCACTTCTGTTCAGGCATTTGATTGCTGGTTAGTGCCTCTGTAGCATGAATCTTAAAGAGTCTTATTAATAAAAAAATAAAACTCCTCGGGAACCAGATATTAGAGTAAATGCTTGAAGATCAGAGAGACAGAACACAAACCACAGCTAATCTCACCTCGTCAACTTCTCAGCTGATCCTGTTCCCTCAAACTGGAAACCTCTGTGTCCTCATCCAAATGGATCTCAGCTGAACTGCTGCTAAAAGCTAAAAGCTTAACAAGACTCCAGTTCCTGGTCCTTATATACCTTTCTGCTTCCTACCATCACTTCCTGGGATTAAAGGCGTGTGTCACCATGCCTGTCTGTTTCCAGTGTAACTTTGAACTCACAGAGATCCAGAAGGATCTCTGACTCCTGAATGCTAGGATTAAAGACTTGTGTGCCACCATTTTCTGGCCTCTATGTCTATCTATGGCTGTTCTGTTCTCTGACCCCAGAGAAGTTTATTAGGGTGCACAATGTATTGGGAAACACAATATCACCACATACCTCTTTCAGCATATAAATAATATTAAGGAAGCTAAAATAAATATAAATGAATCAGTTTTGCTATTTATTAATAGATTTAGTAAGTCTTTATTGAGAGTAAAGCAGATAAATATAATTTGTATAACAGTATTGGATATCAATGGATGTCATTTATTTAACCCTTTTTTGATCCAGAAGTTGGATGGATAAATTATTCAAAGTAGTAAATCTATGTGTTGAAATTTCTGGAATCAGAATATCGAAATGACCCAAGATATATTACAAACAGTATAAAAGCATACTCAAATGAAAACGAATTTCTTGTATCTTTAACTCCAAACAGTGCTCAGAAAACTGTAATCCATGCTATTCTGTTCTTCAATTTCATTCTACTTAAGAAAAAAAAAGGTACTAAAGTCAACTATCCTATTTCTTAAACAAAGGAAAAGTGTTTTAAGTCATTTTGTTCATGTCCCAGTTATCCAAACTCTTCAGTTCTGGGAAAATAGTTGAAAATCAAAACTGCTTAGGGCTACAATGAATAGTGAGTATGGGATGTGCTAATTAATGTTTTCATTATGATGTAAATCACTATGTTGGGGCTTAAATTTAGGATTCTTAGAGTTGCAAACAAGTACTTAATATTTACTTTAAAATTAGCTTGATAAATTTGATTTTTAGTACATGGAATTCAACTTCATAATTTATAGAAAGTGGAGGGTGAAACTGGAGGCTTTATGAATAAACCCCTGAAAGGCAATCTGCATATTCTAAAAGGAAAGTACAGTTTCATTATTAAGGATTGAAATATTTTAAAAAGTACTTTAATGTTTGAAAGCTTAATGGACCAGGTGAAAATATGCATGTTTCATATACAATTCTTAATAATAATTAAAGAAGCTTGAGAATTTTTCATTTTAGGAAATATATATGCTATATATAATTATATAACATATAATATATATATAACATATATATGTGTGATAATTCCTGAGTTCTGCAGTCTCTCTCTCTCTCTTTTTTTTTTGTTTTTTGAGACAGGGTTTCCCTTTGTAACTTTGGCTATACTGGAACTCTCTCTGTAGACCTTTACACTCTAACTCACAGAGATCCTCCTGCCTCTACCTCTCCAATGGGATTAAAGGCGTGTGTCACCACCCCTAGCCTCTTCAGGTTCTTTTATTGATTGATTGAGAATTACATTTTTAAGATGTATTATCTGATTTCCTTCTTATCTCTATCTTTGGCTCAATTTCTCATACAATTTTTGTAGCAAGGATTGCAAGTCTGTTGTCAGTAGGTCAACCCTTATTCTCCAGTCTTACCTTGTAGTTGCAACTTTGAGTTACACTCTACATAGCTTGGTGAAATTGGAGGTGTGAACTCTTCCTCACTTTTGCTAATGTCACTTTTCTACATCCATGTTTATGTTAACTTTAATCTCAACACTTTCTTGATTCTCTTGCTTCTCCTATTGCTCTCTTGAAATAGTTTCTTATTGGTTACCTGTAACATTTGCCCTGGAGAAAGATATTTGCTATCTTATCTGAGAAGCCCTTACTGCATTTTAATAATTCATATACCCATATACAATTGAATGCATGAACATTGTGAACATTTCCACCATAAACATGGGAGTGCCTATATCCATCTTAAATACTGACTGTAGTTCTTTGAGTTGTATACTCAGAAGTGGAATTGTTAGTTATATAACAGTAAAACTGTAATTTATTGAGAAAGTTCTAAACTGTTCCATATGATGGCTAAACCTTTTTAAATTTGCATGTACAAAAGTTCAAAATTATTCATATTTTCATCAACACTTCTTAGTCATTTTGTTAACAGCAATTTGTTGTGACTTTGTTGTAATATTTTGATCATATTGATCATTTTCAACTTCATTGAACATTTTTATGATCATTTGTGTATCTTGACTGAAAGTAAAATATTCAAATAATTTACCAATTTTTAGTGTTGTCTTCTACTTTTGCTATTGAGTATAAGCACTTCAGATATATTTTGAATAACCCATTGTGAGGTAAGTAATGTGAAACTATGTTTTCCTAATTTTTAGGCTTTCATTCTCTGTGTGGATTACAGAACCTATTCTGTTTTACTTTTCTACATCAATATCTATAGATTGCTATATCTCCCAGGATTTCCATGGACTAGAATGAGATCAGCAGATAGATGGCCATAATTATCCCCTCACTGCCCTGTAGATTTACTCTACATTTTCAGGAATATCAACTGGTCATATCAAGAAACAATTCATATCTGAAGTCTTTGTTCATGGACTGGGTACAGAATGTTTCCTTGAACAAGTTTGACCATGCAATGATAGCCTTCTTGAACTGCAAACATCAATCATTGACAAGGACAAACAGAGTGAGGAGGATCTATGCTTGTTCTACAGTATCCATGGAAAAGGATATCTGATGTAGGATGCTGAGGACTGAGAACAGTATTTCACCAAGACCAACTGAACATGAAGGAATGATGGGTAAAGGCTTTCTGGTTTATGTTTGTCACTTTAAAGTGCAATCTCACTTAGAAATCCCCAAGATATCCTAAAAATTTACTTTCTTCCAAGATATTATGAAACTATTATTATAATTATAAAACTAGAGACATTAAAAGTAAAATTGCAAAAGTAATAAGAAAATACCTAAATGATAAAAATAAGCAGAAGAAAATTACTAAGTCTGTGAATGAGAAGTAGGGAAAAGGAAGAGAAAAGTTGAGATTTACAATTATTAGGTAGAAAAAATAATTCAAGAGAGGCTGATGTTTGCACTGAACTTTCAGGGAACAGTTGGGAGAGAAGTGTATTCAAAGACTGAGTTTTTGTTGCAATGAATTATAAACACTTTCCATTCCTTACTAAGAAACTTCCAAAAATGCCATTTTTGTTAAATGGAAAATATATAAAATTAATTGCAATTCATGTGACTAAGGTTTATGTCCTGTGTCAGTGAATTTTATATTTAGATTTAAGCTCCATAATTTCAGTAACTTATAATGTACCAGAAAATATTTCAAAAATAAAAGAATTATCAAATCTGAAACATTTTAGTCACTCAAAGTTTCGTACTTGGGACTTCCTTAGTTTAATCCTCATGAATTCTCATGGATTTCATTCATGACAATTACAACCCCACTCTGCTTAGCCCAGGACCTTGTCCCCAGTGATCTTTGACTGAAAGACAGTGACAGGTTTTGCCAAAGAAGGATGGTTGACTCTCTGCGGGTAGCTTTAGAAGGTCCAGCACTTTTGAAATTCAAGTTTTATTTTGAATAATCAGACTCCTACATGATGCTCACTGACATTATTCATCTTGTGTTGGTTACATTCATAATCAACTAATACCGATGTCTGGTGCATGGCTAGTAAAAGACGCTGCAAGGGTTGTGGAAAACTGCCTTCTCCATGATCCTTTTCAGGAACCAAAGATACATGGGAGAACACATTACCAAATATTATCTAACAGATATTCTGGGAAGTCATGAATCATAGCCCATGATGGATGAGTGAACAGCAAATTTTACTTGTGTCAGTCTAGCAGGGATTCTAAAGCATTTGGTTGAGGAACCTTTCCATAACATTCATTTAAAGCCAACGACAACTCTTTTGTTGCGAAAGTGCTTTTCTGTGCTGAAATCTGCTTTACTCCCTGACTGGTATGTTATTTCTTTAGGTTGTTACTGTCTTAAATCAGGCTGACTCAGACAGTTCTTGCTCAGAGATACTGTACTTTTAGGGGACTCATTTCTGTCTTCTGAAAGCCACTATGCATTGATTTATACACTGTCTAGAAGAAACAGTGTTGTTTTGACCACATCTAATTTTTGTCATTTACCAGTTTAATTTCTATAGTTAAAAATGATTTCCCTCATCTAAGAATATTTCAGTGTCTTTTTTTGATAACCATTGTTTTACTTAATATATGCATAGTTTTCTGTTTATGCTATGTATGCGTTGTTCATCAAACCTGATGCATACAATTGGTTCCTTAAGGACTTTTAGTCATGCTACACATTTCTAATCAAACACATGCAGTCATGGAGTGTTTATTATTTATCTTTTAATAATTTCATTTCTAATATCCGAACCTTTTATCTCTGTGATTTGCTTTCTTATTCCAACACTAAGTTGCATTCTGTATTAATTTAACTCACATTTGTTTGTTTTGTTTCTGAGAGTGCTGACATACCTAGTTATCGCATTTCATTTTTACTCCCAAGAGTTCTTTGAGTATTCTTGTTATTTCCCATAGCTAAATTTTCATGATATTTCCATGCAAATGCCTTCGAACACTTGCCTCAGGTGTAAATATAATCCCTTTCCTTCATTTCCTGAAGGGTTACTAAACCAAGAGTGGTGTTCATAATCCAGTTTAATGAGTACCTGAAATCACACATCATAATAAAGAAATAAATACTAGATGCAACTCATCTTAGTGTTCTATGCCTGTATTGGTATGGTAATGAGCTTTCTTGATAAATGCTCCCCTTAGTCTCAACATGCTTTAGCACATTGTAAAATTCTGCTCCTTAATATTTGAGACTATCATAAGAGCATTGATTTTGCTGGGGCCAAGCCTCAGCTCCGGTTCAGGTTCTGAGGTGAAGAAGGGGCATCAGCACAAGGAAAACTTCTGACCACCAAGTGGAATGCACTCAAGCGGCCCTGAATAGCTCAGGACACCTTTATTTATACTTAACAGAGTTTTACAAGAACAGCTTTATTATTGGCTTCTATTTTTGACTTTAAGAAATACATCACAACTTAAGGAATACATGGTGATCATTATGAAAGCCCCCATTGTTCCCCTTACTGCTTCCCCAAATACACCTTTCCACCCTCTGCATAACCTTACTCTAGACAGAGTTCAGCATGTTTGCAGGCTTAACTAAATATCCAGCCAGACACATCCTGCTCTCAAAGCACTTACATCATCTGGCAGCTATCTACGGTTACAATGTTAAAAAGTAATAGACATGGGCACAATGCTTTAAGGACAACAATATTCAATTCGTTCCTGTATGCAAAATATATTTTTACACAGTTCCCTTTTCCACAAGAGGGTCCCATGTCTCAATCTCTCTGTGAAAGGCAGACTTTGACTCTTTTCCCATCTTACTATACCATACTTCTTCCACCAATATAAGCTCCTATGTATGGTAAAGATGGACCTAACCACTCCACATTTTTTACATTGTATTTTTTTCCTCTTGGAGCATAACAGATCCTACCAATGATTCTATGCTTGGTGTCCAGGGAACTTACTCTCAACAGTTGGTACTATGTGTATTGCTTAGTACTTTTCCCTATTTTGTGTATACATGCCCTGCTCTCCTTTCCAGACCTGTGAAACATGGTTAATGTTCCAAGTGTTGCTTTCTCATATGTATCTAACTATATCCATTGAGTCAGAAAATTTTCCAAGAATAAGGGCTGTAGTTAGTAATTACAAATAAGCAATTTAAGAAACATTAACCCCCTGCTGAATGTTAGGGGAAAATATTTGAGAAGGAACAGAATTTCCATGGAAAATTAAAGTTGCTGCATGTGTGACTGACAAAGTTGAAACTGAAAACTGCCCAAAGAATCAACAACATGATGAGAGAGAAAAGAATCTGCAAGCTGCATGAATTCTGCAAATTCCTACACTGTTTGGAAGACTACTGGTCCTTGCCAACTGAAAGTCCAGTTCCACAGGTGTCTTGCCCAAAGAAATATGTTGAACACATGAAGATCTGAGATTAGGCTGCATGGCTCCCTACAGTTTTTAACTTTATATCCCCTTTCTTAAGCCTCTCAAAATGTTGTATTATTATTGAAGTTGCATTATAAGCTTTTCAACTTGCATATGCATGTATAAATTCTAGTAGCAGGCCTTTTGTAACACAAATTGCTAAACAGTCTTATTAATAGAAAACTCAGAGTCAGATATTGGGGTAAAAGCTGAAAGATCAGAGAAGCATAACAGCCAGCCACTAGCTTACCTCTACAAAATCTTCAGCCTCAAGAGAGTGAGTTCCTCTTTCCTCACAACTTGTATACCTTTCTGTGCCCTGTCATATTATTTCCTGGCATTAAAGGCGTGTGTCACCACTGCCTGGCTCTGTTTCTCTCATGTAGCCTGGTGTGGCCTTGAACTTAGATATCCGGATGGATCTCTGCTTTCTAAGTGATAGAATTAAAGATTTGTGCTACCATTGCTTGATCTCTGTGTCTAATTTAGTTGCTGGCTCTGTCCTATGATCTCTAGACAAGCTTTATTGGATCACACAATATATTACCACATCTGCCCTTTTTTGTCTAATAAAAGAAGGTTTTCACTAATATAAGAAAAATTATGTACAATAAGTACAATAACTATATACAATATATACAGTCAAGAATTACATTAACAATGTCCAATCCATTTGCATTTGACAAATTCAGAGAAAATACTCTGTTATCTATCATATCTTTGTGAATCCAAAGGATTGTATCTACTTCACCTTCTATCCTAATTTGATAATTTGCATTATCAACCCAAATCTATCTTTTGATGTCTTTCAAACTTATACACTTTACACCTCTTTAGTGAGTTTCTTTTCTGAATTTGTTAACAAGGAAAATTATAGCTGTAACTATCGAATTTTCAACTCCCTCAGAGACCCGAGAAGGACATAATAGCAACTGAGTAAACAGGAAGTGCAAATAAGCGACTTCCAAAAAATGTGAGAAATGAAAGAAACAGCTGGCTGCCTGGACAGTCACCCAAGGTTCCTCTGCAACATTGGGGCATCCATCTTTGGCCTACAGGCCTAGCCTACCTGACAGACTTTAGAGTTTGATTTGATCTTTCTGTGACTGCTTGGCCTGTAGGTTTGTGTAGTATACCTGTAATATGCTATATATTGTAATAAGCAAAAAATTGTTTCATTTTATGAGAGACATATGCTGGAGCATTGTCAGTCTTAATTTGTACAGGTATATCAATGATGGTCATAACTTCTAGCAAGTGTGTGATTACAGAATCAGTCTTCTTGGAACTCAGTTGTCCATTGAAATCCTGAATAGGTATCAATAGAGTGGTGTATATATTTCAATTTTCCAAATTCTATAAAATGAAACACATCCATCTGTCAGATTTCATTCCTCTAAGTGCTCTATTGGTTACATGCTGCTTGTATTGTATTTTGATTGGAAAAAGAATAAGTAGGACATTTCCTTATAATTTCCTTGATTTGTTGCCAGGTTATGGAAAAATCCTTTTTTAAACCCTTAGTATTGACATGATGTTTTTAGGAAATTCTGAGACCTCCAGCACATTTCCTATCAATAGTTGATCAACCTCATCATTTCCTTGTGCTAGAGGACCAGGCAGACCTGTATGGGATCAGATGTGAGTTGTATATAAGGGATGATTCTTATTCCTGATTATTTCTTGTAACTGAATAAACAGAAAAGTTAATTCTTACTCATCAGGGATAAATTTAGCAGTTTCAATATGTAAGATCACTCTTTCAGCCTACTGAGAGTCAGTAACTGTTGAGAGTTTCCCAAAAAAATCCATTAATACCATCAGAATGGTATATAATTCCAATTTTTGGACAGAATTATAAGGACTTTGAACCATCTTACTTAATTTTTATGATTTGTAACCTGTCTTTCCTTGTTTGTTTGCATCTGTATAAAATGTAGGGGCTCCAGATATTGGTGTTTCCCATACAATCCTAGGCAGGATCCAGTTAGCTCTCTTTATAAGTTTAATTCTATTGCTTTTGATATATTTATTGTTAATCTTTCCCCAAAAATTACTTCAAGCTCTTTGACAAGGTTCACTTTCTGCCCATAATTTGTCAACTTTATCATTTCTTAAATGTACTAAAATTTCTACTGTGTCTATTCCCACTAATTGATGAAATCTCAATTTTCCTTTTAAAATCAACTCAGAGATCTTTTTCATATAAGTTTTTAATTACTCTATTTATTTGGTAGAAATATCCATTCCAATATAATATCTTCCCTCTGCATTAAAATTCCTGTGGGGGAATGATTAGAGGGTAAAATAACCGAAATGCAATCAGGCTTTGGATCTACATGATCCACATGTATATCCTGTATTTTATTTTCTACCAAAGATAATTCTTTCTCAGCTTCTTCTGATAATTCTCTTAGACTATTTAAGTCCTTGTTACCCTGTAAGATTTTGAACAAATTACTCAGTTCATCTTTTTTTTACCTCAATAGTGGTCTATAGACTGGAAATGTCTCCAAATAATCTTTGAAAGTCATTAAGAGTCTGTAATCGATCTCTCATAATTTGCACCTTTTGGGGTCTAATTTTTGTAAACCTATTTTATATTTTAAATAATTAATAGAACCAGCTAGTAAAATGTTTTTAATTTTGGTCTTTCTTTCACCCCAATATCTGTCTCCAGATTTTCTATTAATAACACCATTTAGCAATTCATGTTACATCTGGCACCCAACATTTTTCACTACAAATGTTTTATTTTTCTTTTAAAAAATGAATACTTCTTGTGTTGGGTGTGTTTGGTGTATAGGCAGTAATATTTCTTGTTTTGTGAACCATGGACTTAAAATACAATCTGGAAAAGAGAGAAACTCATGAAAAGGCACTTAGACACATATTGAACTCTAGATGACTTGAATGGTTTGATATTATTATAAATTTTTTCTTTTTTCTTTTTCTTTTTTTTGACTTCAGAACCTAAATACAGACATCTCAGAATCTTAAGAACAAACTATATCATTCAATAGTAAATTTCAAAAACTTTTTTCATACATTAGTTTGAATTTGATGAATATTATCTTAAACAAATTATCTTACACGGACCCAAACAGACACACACACAATGATATTTGTTAACTTTTTTAGATCAACATTGTGGTAGCTGTGGTGGTTTTATAGAAAATGGCCCCCATAGGGGGTGGCACCATTAGGAGGTATAGCTTTGCTGGAGTAGGTGTGGCCTTGTTGGAGGAGGTCTATCACTGTTTTGGTGGGCTTTGGATCTCCTGTGCTCAAGTTACACCTAGTGAAACCATGCATTTCATATTGCCTGTGTGTCATGATATAGAACTCTCAGCTACTTCTCTACCACAATGTCTACCTGCATGCCACTGTATCCTGCCATGATGTTAATGGACTAAACCTCTGAAATTGTAAGCTAGCCCAATTAAATGTTTTCCTTTTATATAAGAGTTTCTGTGGTCATGGTGCCTCTTCACAGCAATAGAAACCCTAACTAAGACTGTGGCTAATATAGTGTTTGAATCTAATATATTAGTACATTAAAATATGTATCAAAATTCTAAAAGACCTCAAAATACACGTTTGTGTATGAAAATATATAAAGGTAAGTATTTAGAATGTAAATAGATATTATACTGGTTTTCTGAGGTTGGTAGTATTTGTTTCTCTTTTACAATCAATGACCTTATCAGACATGGGCAATAGGCTAGGTTTGCAGTTCCTGGCATAAATTTCCTCATATTCAATGGCTCATAAATCCAATTAGATAGCTTCTGGTTACATTCAGTATATACATGCCATTATTGTATCTTTGGTGATATTTGCCATTCTGATCAATGTTATTGGTAGTCATTACACCGTGGTAAGAATATTGGGTGTCTTTTTCACTTGGCAACTTGCACATCACCTTTCAGTACTATGAAAGCTCATTCTCAGGAAAGAGAATTTTAGGTCAGTTCCAGTATGTTGTCTTCAGCAGTAGAGTTTTAACTTTAATTTTTGGAGGCAATGAAAGGCAATGACAATAGTCTCTATTATTTTGATAGTCTCTTGAACCCTGAATAACAATTCAATAGGAGGTTTTCCATGACTGACATTGAGTTTTTCTTACCCTGTGGTTCTTGAGAAGAGTTTCATTATCACCAGTGGCATAACTGCATTTAAACTATACATTTAGACACACATATGTATAGACTCAAATATGTAATTATATATGAACATGAATAATTTGTTTTGTGGCATTTCCTAAAATTCTTACAATTATCTGGTCCTTCTTCTCCTTCTGTCCCTATGTTGTCTTCCATCTCACTCATCTGGTAAGGTCCTCTTGGAGTTTTTTCCCATTTATTCCTGTATACCACAGCTGTCCAACTATACCTCCCTCTAGAGCTCCTTTTCCCTATTATTGTCACTTTATATTTTCTATGTATCTGCTGTTATTCCAGGTAATGAGTTTACATCTAAAGTTCTGAAGAAGGAACCACAAATACAAGTAAACACACATTTGTGTCCTGAGTCTGGGTAGCCTCATTCACTATATTTTTTTACTTCCATCCATCTACCTCAATTTTTATGATTTCTTATTTCTTTACAGTTGAATGGTATTTCATTGTGTACTTGTACCACATTTTTATTATCTACTTATCAGGTGAAAGATATATTGAATATCTAAATTGTTCCAGTATAATAAAAATTAGGGAGTCAGAAACTGAGATAAAGGCCTGATAAATTCAAGGATAGCACAGAGTTGATGGACTGACCCTCTTTCCATGTTTTTCCTGATTACCTCCTTCAGAAATCTCCCAGAAATTATCTCTCCTCTCTTCCTGTCCTCTCTAGCAAGACTCATTAGTCCTCCAGAAATCTATGTTTAATCCAGGTCAGCCAGTCACTGACTTTGTCCTTTGATTGAAAGTAGCTTTATTGACACAAAGGAATAGCTGTATGAACAAACCTCCCACAGCAGAAAAATATTTAAGTTGTCTCAATATCTTGCCTATTGTAAACAAACAAAGTAACAGTGATCAAGGGTGAAAAAATATTTGTAGAATAAGATGTCAAGTACTTTGTGCATATGTTGAGAAGTTTCTATAGCTGAAGTTTATATAATTGAGTTATATGGTAGACATATTTTTATTTTTGGTGAATTCTTCACACCAACTTTCATAGTGGCTGCATCAGTTTGCAACCTATCTAATGAAGGTTCTCCTTTCTGCACATACTAGCTTGAATTTATTGCTGGTTGTCTTCTTGATCTTAGCAATTCTCAAAGCGATAAGATTATATTTCAAAACAATTTTAAGTTGAATTTGCTAAATTGCTAACAATTTTGAATATTTTGAAATGTCTCTCAGCTATTGTTATTTCTTCTTTTGAAATGATTACAGTAAGCCACAACAAAGGTCAAAATGGAAAGAAATACTGAATGTGTGGTGTCAGTTCCAAGTGATTCATTTATAATACAACCTTACACCACAGGCTCAAGAAATATAGCTGAAGAGGGGATGGGTAGATTGTAACAACCAGAGGATCAGACACTTGCCACTATATTATGTCATATATATATATATATATATATATATATATATATATATATATATAGAGAGAGAGAGAGAGAGAGAGAGAGAGAGAGAGAGAGAGAGAGTTAATGTGTCAGCCCAATTTACATAGTGAGT
This sequence comes from Peromyscus melanophrys, assembly GCA_902168415.1. Classification (NCBI taxonomy): domain Eukaryota; kingdom Metazoa; phylum Chordata; class Mammalia; order Rodentia; family Cricetidae; genus Peromyscus; species Peromyscus melanophrys. The sequence goes on along the minus strand of CABHPR010138916.1, from coordinate 60,025 downwards.
TCTGTGATCAACCAAGACTACATAGTGAGACTATCTCTTATAAAAGAAAAGAATTATGTCTTGTAGGTGGAGCTATCTGTCCTGCTAGCAACCCCTAAATACCCAGCAACTGCTTCTTAAATAATTGACTCTGAGGTTTAATATTACTTATGAATGCTTGGCTGGTAGCTCAGGCTTATTGCTAACTAGCTCTTACACTGAAATTAACCCATAATTCTTATCTATGTTTAGCCATGTGGCTTGGTATCTTTTCTCAGCACTGCATCCTCATCTTGCTCTCTCTGCATCTGGCTGGCAAATCCCAACTCTGCCCTTCCTCTTCTCAGAATTCTCCTAGTCTGGTCTCACTGCCTATACTTCCTGCCTGACTACGAGCCAATCAGTGTTTCATTAAACCAATTTGAGTGATAAATCTTTGCAGTGCACAAGAGTATTATCTCAAAGCAATGTCTAATCATACTCAAAATCAAACTCTATAGCACTGACATAGCAAATGGGAACTGATCAGAATGCAGTCGATGATAATACTGATTAGAAGTGGATGTATTTACTAACCTCAGGTAATACCAACATGTATATAATACTCTTTTATAGATTTTATCATAGTTAATTTTCACAATTCTTGAGAGGTTTTTAGTTCCATTTTGTATTTAAGCTATGTCCACAAAAATTATCTAACATTTTAGAACCAAAATAAAGGGTGATCTATGCATCACAGGAAGAAGTTAAATAATTGAATATTGTCATAATTGCATTTACTTTAATATATGGAAGAGAATAATGGATCCAAATGTACAAAGGAAGAATATGGTATGCATTGAACACATCACTCAATTTCATAAAAGAAAATCTATTAGATTTAAAACCATAGGTAGATTCCAAGATGATGATAGTGAGGGAATTAAAAATAAGGGACCCAGATATAAAATATACACTTTCATGGCTAAGTATTGTAGTTTTTTGTGTGTTTTTTGTTGTTGTTTTGTTTTTTGTCAAAGGTGCTAAAACATACATCAGACAAAAGCCAATATAAGTAAATGGTGCTTGGGAAAGTTGTTATTTTCATATAAAAGAAATAAAATTTATCCTAATCTGTCATTCTACATAAAAACCTTAATAATATATCAAGAAACTTAGTGTAAGATCTGAAGTTGCTAGAAGAAAACATTGGTGAAACTTTATAGAAATATATGAATAAACAAGAACTTTCTGGAAAAAATACTAAAAGTGCTCAGAACAATCACACCAATAATTGATAAGTCAAATTAAATGAAATTAAAAAGTTTCTGTTTGGCTGGGCGATGGTGGCGCACGCCTTTAATCCCAGCACTTGGGAGGCAGAGGCAGGCGGATCTCTGTGAGTTCGAGGCCAGCCTGGACTACATAGTGAGTCCCAGGAAAGGCGCAAAGCTACACAGAGAAACCCTGTCTCAAAAAACCAAAAAAAAAAAAAAGTTTCTGTTTAATAGAAATATCAATATATATGATAATGTAGAAAGAGAAAATTTTTAGTTGGTCCTTCTCCTAGGCAATGAACTTCAGCCAACTAATATGCTGGGAGAAGAAGAATCATTGTCTACCATGGATGAAGCAACTATTCATCTTCAAACACAAAGTGGCCAGCCCTGAAACCATATACACATTATCAACAAAAATGGATTCATCAGGTTGTATTTATATATTTGTGCGTAAACACACACACACACACACAAACACACACACACACACACACACAACTATCAAAAAAAGAAGGCATCAGCTCAAGTGAGGAAGGTGTCACTTGAGAGACTGGAGAATACCTGTGGGGGGTGGTATGATATAATTTTATTGATGCAGTACAATGCGATTGGTGAAGCTTCACTGTTATTTCTAAGAGATACAATCTCACAGAAGACTTACCTGGTTCTCTGGCTTATAACACACACACACACACACACACACACACACACACACGCCACAAATCCAAAGAGCCATAGACTAATGAAATCCCCAGTACTAGGCATAGAAAAATCCTTCAATGGAGTCCAAGAGACTTCCAAAAATTATAGACTCGTCTTGCCCGTGGTTGCTTCTCAGAGGTTGAAGATAAGTTGCTATTGCTGAAGATACCAAGGATTTCAGATATAGGTTTCAAAGGATCTGTGTGTGGATCTGACCTCAAAGCTTCCTGCCTGAGTATAGCTTTCATAGTACAACCAGGTACTATACAAGTTTCCAAGAAAGGGAAGCCATCAGGAGTTTCGACCCTGCTGTGAGACCTATGAATCACAACAATGACCACATGGTAGAATATATAAAGGTGCAGGGGTAGCACGCATATCTTGCTGGTAAGCAGCATGGATCTTATTGAACTTAAGGCCTACTCAACAGGAGTAGTGGAGTTTTTATTCCATCATAAAGAATAATCAAATTATATAGTTGCAGAAACAGATAAAACTAGAGACCATAGTATTAACTTAAATAAACCAGACTCAGAAAGACAAACACTACATGTTTTCTCTCGTATGTGAACACTAAATTTTATACACAGATACATGCACAGAGAAATATATGTATCTCTTTCTTTCTCTCTCTCTCTCTCTCTCTCTCTCTCTCTCTCTCTATATATATATATATATATATATATATATATGTCAACAATATATACATATATTCTGAGCAATACATATGCCTCATATACATATGCGGGCCAGGGTCAATACTATAAAAGTACATGGTACCTTTGAATGAAAATGACTGTATAAAGTTCAGCACTGTGTTCAATGAGCAAACACCAATAAAAACATAAATCATATCTAATTTTAATTATCTAAACTATTCTTTCAGAAATGAATGTTCAATGCATTCCAACCATAATTTTCACCTAGAAACAATAATATTGTAGGGAAAAGACTGATGATAACTTAGAATACACTGATGATCTTAGTACATTGAATACATTTTGACATAATTCACACAACAGAGAAAAACTACAAAGTGAAATATATTGTATCAATCTATAAACTCAGAATTTCCAAGAGTAAGCTGAAAATGAGTTTCATAATTCAATCTAAAATGTCATGATATTTTCAAGTTGTAGAGAATGGTCTCTGACAGAAAGTATTTGACAAATTGACACTAGGAGCATGTACTGCCAGACACAGTACCTCTTCAAGCTCCTGCTATCACTTCCAAGCCACACTTGAAATTGACAGTATTTCCCCTTTTGCTTGAGGTAGTGCATTCAACTGCTTTACTATGCTGGGTAAAATTTTATCTTTCCAATTGTTTTTGTCTTGACCTTAAAATTCTGTAACAATTATCTTACAATGGAAAAAAATCAAAATGTCAGGAGAGCATCTGTTTTGATTAGCCAATGATCTATTAAGGATTTTCAATTTCTCAAAAAAAAAAAACTATTTAGTATTATAAACAGTTGAGTGACATTGTTGGAGATGCTCAATAAAGACACAGACAATTGGAACCAGCCTTCCCAAGGAATCTTTTTAAATTTGATACTAGGATTCAGAGACAGATAAAGTTCTACATGACTGCTTTTTTTCAATTGTTGTTGTATAATTAACTGTATCCCTTCTAACATTTATATGTTGAAATCTAGAGCAGTCCGTAAGGCAAGCCACATCCGGGGATATTTTGAGGCTCCCTCTCAGGACATAGATAGATGGTGGAGAAGTGCAAGCCTAATTGTACTCTCACATACCAAACCACTCAACTAAATAAAATATAAACTACATGTTAACCAGTTTACTGGGATGATACAGGAATGGAATAATTAAGAAAAGGAATACTATAGTCAAAACCAGCTACAATAAATACTTTTAAAAACTCTCCCCACTTAAATTGAGCTGCATCCGAATAATGTAAGATAGGATCTCTGTAGAAAGCAGTCTATTTACAATCCATGGAGCTTAGTGTAATATATACAATGCCAAATAATCCATGGAGTGTGACACATCAAGGGAAGAAAAGCATAGTTTAGTTAAAACCACTGCCATCCCAAGTAAGTGTAGCCACTCAAGCATGATCTGTGAAAGGAAGGACTCCAAAGTATTTTCTTTTAATGACAATATCACTATCTGAGCTGCAGTAATGTATACTATCCAACTGTCAAATTCATAAAAACGTAAAAGTACAAAATATAAGAAGCTATTCATTTAATTTATGAGATTTAGAGAAAGGTATCACTAACCTACATTTATTACAGCATATTAGTCAGTGTTTTTTTTCAACAAGTAATCATGGGACAAACAAATGTTCAAGGAAAAGTGTTTTTAACAGGTGAATAAACAAGGTAAGAGGAACTGCATTCGAGTGGGACTAGATGACAAATATTCCAAAGTAGCCAGCACAAGAGTGATAAAAGTAGAAATATAACATTGATTATATAATTATGATAAACATACCCCATCATAATGAATATAAATTGAGATAGAACATTATAAATAGAATAAAATGAGAATACCATAAGAGAATTGAAAAATTTAACAGATATCATTTAATATTGTTGAGAAAACAAAAAGGGTGCTTTAATAAACTATACAAATCACAGAAAAAACAGAATCCAAATGGACAGCTTTCACTGTCCCCCAATATTCATGATTTGAAATTAGAAAAAAATGAGGCAGAGGACAGAGAGTGAGAGAGATAGGGGTAAAAAGAGACAGAAGTGGAGAGACAGGGAAAGATAGAGAGAGAGACACAGAGATAGAGATACTGAGAGATGTGTGAAGAAATAATAGATTAAGAGAAATTTGACAAATATTGATCCATATATGAAAACATTTAGCCAGACAGTGGTAGTGCATGCCTTTAATTCCAGCATGCAGCAGATAGAGGCAGGCAGAGCTCTGTGAGTTCAAGGCCAGCCTGAACTATAAAATAACTTCCAGGACAGCCAGGGCTACAGAGAAACTCTGTCTTGAAAAACCAAACCAAACCAAACATTCAATTTATTCAAAGTCAAAGCAATTGTTCCCTGATATATCATAGGACCAAATAATGATGGAAAATAAAGACACAGAGAAGATATTGATGCAAACCAAACAGGCTCACTTGAAAAGCAATGTTTCATAGAAGATGTCTTCCATAAAATGAAGCTGACTACAAAGCAATGGGCTGACACATGGAAAGCACTAAAATATAAGTAATCTCCATCAGTGATATTACAGGTCTAGAAAAGTTTGCTAAAATCAATAAGAATGTTTCAAAATGACAAACATCATTTGAGAGAAATTTATATAAAATATTTAACAAGCTCATTAGTCTAGAAATAAACCCACATAGAAATTCAGAGCTGACTTCCAACATAATCAGCAACAATAGTAATAATATCAAATATGAGATTTATAGCACATTTTCTTTGCTTTTCCCTCAATGTAAATTACATAAAACATGAAAATGCAGCATAAGATAAAACTAAAGTTAATGTTACAAACTGCACTCATATAAATTTGTTCTTTTCGCCGGGCGTTGGTGGCGCACACCTTTAATCCCAGTACTTGGGAGGCAGAGGCAGGCGGATCTCTGTGAGTTCAAGGCCAGCCTGGGCTACCAAGTGAGCTCCAGGAAAGGCACAAAGCTACACAGAGAAACCCTGTCTCGAAAAACCAAAAAAAAAAAATTTGTTCTTTTCTACAGTTGTCTATGGTATATGAAACAATAAAAGAAATAATTATAGTAATGATATTCATTTTTAAATAAAAATTTAAGTTATACTGTAAACCTTGTTAAATAATGATGCAATACCCAGTATTCAGGCTAAGATGGGCTTTGTTAGCTCATTAAGTTTACTTAAAAATGAATGTTTAATAGTATATTAGTCAGACACAGTTTCACACTATGAAAAACATTGCATTGTATGATAAAAAGAGGAGACAAAGTAATAAAAATGGACATTTAGATTAGATAAATGTTATTTTTCCCAATTGATCAATTGGGAAAAACATAACTATAAATCATTTTGATGACAAATATTAAAATAAGTAAATTACATAAAATTCACTTTCAAATGCATTATTCTTTATGTGACTATTACTCATACTATGGATAATGTAATTAGAATGTCCCTGCAAAAACCCAGTGTGAGCATATTACACAACTATTCATCAGTGAGAAATGAGCAGTAATGACCACATTAAAATGAGCATTTATGGACACATTTTGCTGATGCCAATTATGGATGAATTTTTGATTGAATTTTATTGATATCTATTGAAGTCCAGTATTTCACCATATAACAAGCTTTAAGTACAGAAACTTGTGAATGTTCAAAAATGTGATTTTCAGAAAATCCACACAACAAACATTGACAGGACTATTACAGAGGTGAAAAAAACATAATTTCAAAAAATAAGATAGTATGAAGTTCAATAATCTACAAATAAAAAATTATTTATATATCTGTAGTATAATTATATTATTTTATTTATATTTCATGAATAACATTAATATAGATTAAAGTGCTGCTTCCTGGTAACTGCTTGAGACTCCACTTTTGAGAACAAAGAAAAGATAACAAAATGAAATAACTCATCTGAACTGCACGATATATATGTATGTATATATGTGTATACAGAGAGAGAGAGAGAGAGAGAGAGAGAGAGAGAGAGAGAGAGAGAGAGAGAGAGAGAGCATAATAATAGCCTTTTCAAAAGACCCTAAGAGTTGGTTATCCTTGACTACTCCTTCCCCTACCCTGCTTCCCATCCATTGCCTCAATTTAACATTTCTGTTTTATTTTTTCTCATTTATTCCTTTATACAACTATGTTCACTCTTCCCTCCCATGACATACCCTCCCTCCCATGGCCCCTTACTTAATCCCTGAGAAATATGGGTATTCCAAAAGAAAAGTAGTTTATGTGAAGATTCAAAACTAACATCCACAGATGAGAGAAAGCAGGAAATATTGGTCTTTCTCTCTATGTTCTGGGTATCTTCACTCAGAATGATTGATTCATTTACCTGTGAACTTCATAGTTTTTATTTTCTTGATAGTTGAATAATTTTCCATGATGGCAATGTACTACATTTTTAAAAATTTTATTCATCCATTGGTTAATAAATGTCTATGCTGTTTTAGTCCCCTGACTCCTCTGAAGAGAAACAATGGGCAATGAAGAACAGCTTTCTCTGCAGTTGGATATAGCCTTTTGTGTATATGCCCAAGGATGCTGTAGCTGGTGCAGTGGTAGGTCTATTTCCAGCTTTATTTGGAAAACCCATACTGATTTCTCAGTGGCTTTAAAACATGCTGAGATCAGGTAATTTTTTCAAATATGGAGTTGTTTTTCAAAAATAATCATTACTCATTTCACAACTATGTGCATCCCATATTCTTCTTTTCATTTCCTTTTTTAGAAATATTTTCATTTGTTTTTAGTTTTATTGAAAATGGATTTTTTTAAACATATATCCTGATTACTGTGTCCCATTTCTTTACTTCTCCTTTTCCTCTCCAACTTCACTCCTACCTGGATCCACACATTTCAGTCTCTCATTAGACAGAAAATAATAAGTTTTCTAAGGGATAATAATCTATTCTAATATAATAAGATATAAAACAAAAGCTAACAAATGTAATAAGACAAAACAAACCAACAGAAGTAAAAGAATCCAAGAGAAAGCACAAGAAACAAGGGCCCATATTCTTAAAACCTGAGTGTGTATTATGAGTATAAACACAAACACACAACACACAAACACAGACACTGAAAAGATTGGCTTTTTCTTGGCTTTTTAACTATAAATAGTTATATATAATTATATGCATTTTATTGTATATGTATAATATATAATAAATAAAACAATTCTAAATTATTCATTCCTAATGATGTGAAATGAAGTAGGCTGAATTATGAATTTTCAGATTGCATAGTTTGACACAAAAGACACAGTTTTAGCTCATTGGCCCTTCACTGTGGGAAGCATACCCAACAAGACACCTCAGGGCAGCCAATAAAAACCTCAGTACTATTAGTGGGTTCACTCATTTTGACTTTGTCCAATACGGTACTGTAAATGCCTTGCATTACAGACTGTGGCCAGTATTCTCAGCTGCTCTCTAAAGCTTGATAGCAAGAGCCTACTTTTGAATAGATAACATATTTGAGTCACAGAACATGGAGCAATCAAGCTGGTACTCACCTGGACTCTTCATCTTTACAGACTAGCTTTCATAATGTTGGAAGGCTATCCAATCCCAAGTGGTAAACACACACACATACACACACACACACTCACAAAACACTCGGTGGTGTTAACATGTTGTATTAATATATGCACAGTGTACACGTGTATACATATGTGTGTAAAATAATAATTAAAGAATTGATCATAAAGTTGAGAGGGAGTGGGCACATGGGAGGAATAGAGTTTGGAGACATTGGAATTGATTTAAATATAGTACTCATGCTTATAATTCTCAAAAAAAGTTAAAAAAATGTGTAAGAAAAAGAAAGAAAAAAATCGTCAGTCTCACCCAGGTCTGAATACTGCATGACAATATATGCCAACTGGTGGAATGATGGCATGAATGTTATAAAACTAACCAACCATTTTCTAATTAGATCTAAGGTCCACTACATCAGATCGAACCCATGATTGGCACTGCTACTGGCGATTAAAATATGTGGCTATGTAGGTCATAGACTCTATGAGAGAATCTAACACAATTCTTCTATTAAATGGATAGAGTGTTAAAATGAATACGAATGACTTATTGGTATCAACATGGATTAGTATCTAGGTTTTCATCAGAGAAGTCCAGAGACCTGTAGCTGGAGTTATCGCCAGTCCTGCCCAGGCCCACAGCCACTCAGACCCAAATAAACACACAGATGCTTATATTATTTAAACTGTTTGGCCTAATGGCTCAGGCTTCTTGCTATCTAGTTCTTATATCTTAAAATTAACTCATTTCTATTAATATATAAGTTGCCACATGGTTTGTGGCTTACCGGTACTTTACATCTTACTTCTCAAGGTGGCGGCGGCTGGCAGCGTCTCCTGACTCAGCCCTCCTATTCCCAGAATTCTCCTCTCTCTTTGTCCCACCTATCCTTCCTGCCTGGCTACTGGCCAATCAGCACTTTATTTATTAATCAGTCAGAGCAACACATTCACAGCATACAGAAATCCACAGCAGAGACCCTCAAATGGTCAATATGCAGAGAATAAGAGGCCGTGAAGTGCTCATCACTAACCAGGACATACATACCACACCCCTCCCCACAACTTCAAGGATATTTTTGTAAGAAGGGGTAGAAAGATTGCAAGAGTCAAATATTTTAGATAATATCAACAAAACAGTGTTTTATGTACACAATAGGAAGGTTGCACATATGAACTCTCAACATTTGTAACGAAATACATAAGACCTGCCCAAATTCAAGCAAAAGAAAATCCCAGTTTGGGGGAGGAAAAGAGGTTACAAATCCCACCCCTAGTTGAGGAACTATTGTCAATTGATAGCTGCTGAGTGAGGGTCAGTTTGCTTTAATGATTTGACACTGGTAAGTTGAACAAATTCTAGGACATGTCACATTTCTAAGTGTAGGTGAAAAATGTAAACTGGAAACTACAGGAAATAAAAACAGAAAACAAGTTCTTAAAGTTTAGTGGGTAGGCAGAGAAGGGCAAAGTGATTGCATATGGGAGGAACTGAGCCGTGGATGTGGGCAAAATATATTGTATGGAATTGATTTTATCAGAGAATTATTAAAAGTATTAATAAAGGTTGGGAGATAGCTTATTGGTTAACAACACTTGTTGCTCTGGCAGAGGACCTGGGTTCAGTACATAGCACTCATATGGTGGCTTATAACTGTCTGTAACTCTAGTTTCAGGGGCTCTATGCCATTTTCTAACCATCATGGGCATTGGACACATGTGGTGTATATGCGTTCATACAGGCAAACACAACACCTATTTACAAAATACCCTTCTGTGTTGTGTAGGGATTGGTCTGCTCAGCCTTGCTTTTGACTCTCACTGAACCTGAAGGGAAATACGTACAACATCCAGAGCCCTTAATGTCCTGCATAAAATGAGGAAGATGTCCTCAAATACCTTGATTCAAGAACCCACTTAGGAAACCCCTTGACTTCTGATTAAAACAGTGCATCTACAAAAGGAAAAGTGATAATATTCATTCATCAAAGAGAGAAGCTTCTGGGACCTTTACTAACCAGATTCAAGGATCCTTCAGGGATCCATGTCTTCTACTGTTGACTGATCCCAAAGATGAGTACTAGTTCCTCATAGCAGGGCCTCATGGAAACCTGCCTACCATGGATCTTTGTAACACAAATTTTCCTTTATACTACGTGGACATTGTCATCTCATGTAACAACACAGGAGCTCACTAAGTGTGTCTGATATGTAGCAAGCTGGCTCTGCAAGTTCTATTCATGAGTAGCACCATCTGTGAGCACCCATCTGAAAGCCGTACCTGATCTCTACTTCTATAGAGATCTTAAAACGATTGGAAAGGAAAAACAAGCCATTGGTATGAAGACTGTGACCATGGAGGGATTTCAAGGTGACTGACTGGACTGCAAAAACTTCTGAGTTCATTGCTGCTCAGCCAGAGGTGGTACTGCTATGAAAGGTGTGGAGGTTCCCCTCAGTGACTGACCAGAAGTTCCCTGTTGAAGACTGGAGTGCCCAGCCAACCTTGGAGGACTAGACTGAAGTTCCCGTGGCCTAGACCATGATTTGTTGAAATATCAACAATTGGTCATAAACTTTTCTGCAGACGCTTGAACAAAATGGGAAGAAAATATATTCTAGAATAAATAAAGAAACAATAAATAAATGAAGAATAATAAAAAATATTTTAAAAATATGGAGATGACATTTTGTTTATATTTTAGCACTCTGTATTCTCCCATGATTCTTGCCCAATCATTTTCATTTTTATAAAAAACATGGTTTTAGTTACTTTAATTGAAATTTAACTTGTCTATAGAAAAAAATAATGTTCTTTACCACTAAATAAAGCCTAATACAAAATAATAAATGCTTACTATATCTCATGAGCTATGGGTTGTATGTTTTTTGCTGGTATTGACTGATATTATCTATCAGTCTCTTTCTTCCTTATGAAAATGTTATTCTGAATTGATTCTGCTCTATGGGTTCTCATACAACAGAATAGCTTGAGGACATTTACATCATGGGGACAACAATTGGAGAAGAGTAACTCAGCTAGGCAAATGTGTGTTTCATTGAGACTGGTAAACTGTCTTTCCTGCTACCTTACATTGACCAAGGAATGTCATGAAATTATTCACAGTTGTATGAGACAGGAATTAACTTGAACTATTACTAAGAGTTCCTTTAAAGTCACATTGTCAACTGCATGAATGCACAGAGGTTTCCTCAATATTTGCACTGAAATTACTAAGGAATACTGTATCTTGTCCACTTTTATATGGGTTGTGTGCATGTGTGTGTGTCTGTGCTTACTTGATGAAAATGAATAATATAATGTGTCAAACTTGATCAAATATCTCGCATAACCTTAAAATAAGTGACAGAGAATGAGATATGGAAGTGTGGAGAAAAGGATGAATTAGGGGAGGTGGGAAGATGGTTATCATGATGCAACTAAAGTACGAATATTAAGGCCCTGTCTTCAATGTCACAGGGGGAGCATCATAATTCAAAATTGTTTCTTATGTATTTTATAAGCAACTATAAGACTTAAGGTCAAAATGTCTTTACACAAAGACATTAGCAGTGGTTACAGAGAGGAATTTGATCAGTTCACGTAATATCTATCTATCATCTATCTATCTATCTATCTATCTATCTATCTATCTATCATCTACCTATCTATCTATCTATATCTATCTATATACATTGAATTATCCCATTGTACTCTATAAATAAGAAAAATATCTTGTCAATTACAAGAAAGAAGATTTTTAAAAAAATCAAAAGCAAACAATGTACTAACAGAGAAACAGGAGTCCATACTAGATAATTCCTCTTGCTTTTGGGTTTTATGGTCACCATTTATAGATATTTTATTCAAGAACAACAATGAAAGAGGAACAGTGATTAACTTTAAGAAGCTAAAATTATCTTTTAATATTTTTATTAATTCTTTGGCAATTTCATATTGTGCACCGTGACCACACTCATTTCCCAGTGCTTCCATGTCTAACTCCCATGCTTGTGACCTCCCCCCAAAAAAGAAATAAAAACTAAATTTTTTAAAAGTCCACTTTGTGTTAAATATATACTCTCTGGCCCGTGGTCTAATTCTCAGTGGCTGTCCCTTAAATAGAACTGACTCATTTCCCTTCTGCCCCTCAGGCAAAAGCCATCTTTGGTGATACATTGTGTGCCCTAATAAATTTGCCTGAAGACCAGAGAATGGAACAAGCCACTAGATTAAACAAGAAGCCAGGCAGTGGTGGCACACACCTTTAATCCTAGCACTCAGAAGGCAGAATTTCATCTGGATCTCTGTGAGTTCAAAGCCATACTGGACTACATGAGATTGACTCGGTCTAGGAGAGAAACAGAGTCAGGCAGTGGTGGTACACACCTTTAATCCCAATACTTGGGAGTCACACACCTTTAATCCCAGCACTAGGAAAGTTAAGACAGAAAATTATATGAGTGGGCGGTGAAAGGTATATAAGGCATGAGGAGACAGGAACTAAAGTCTTTTGGTGGAGGAAAGCTTTTCAGGCTGATGAGTACTAGAGGTAAGAAGTGGCTTATTCCTTTGTAACTCTGGTCTTTCAGCATTCACTCCAATATCAGCCTCTGGTTTTTTTTTTTTTTTTTTTCAAGACCATTAGCAATTTGAACAACATCAGTTATGGAGTATCCTTATCATACCTTTAAAAGTACTATTTGATGACTTCCTGTTTAGGCTGTTACTTTGGAGAGTCAGCTTCAAAGGGTAATGGTTGTCACAGAAGCTGTCCGTGTCCCTCTTTCTCAACTGTACATCTGGAATCATTGCTATTACTGCTAAAACTATATTTAGAAATAGTGTACCTTAAAAAGTCATTATAGTATAGAAAACCAAATACATGTTGAAGTGATGTGTATGAAATGGAAAAAATAAGCAATGTCACATGATCAGAAATTAAATACAAACCAGACTACTGCTTCCCTGAATCTGCATAGTAGTGTTTCTGTGTTTTTGACTCTTTCTTTATATCAATTACAATTCAATTCTTAAGGTAAAACACAATGGACGATTTCATATTTTATCAGCATAGATCAAGCAACACAGGAATAGCCCTCCTGATAAATAATTTTGTTAAAGAAATGAAATCACTATAATATAATTTTCCCATCCTGTAACATTTTTCCATTGTGAAAACAAATACATCAGCTTCAATTTTGCTGAGTTTATTTTGTTTTCCCTGGTGACCAGAAGCTACTGTCACATAACACAAACTAAACAGTGACAATCATTCTCTTTTCTTTTCTCATGTCAGAAGTTTATAAATAAAATACAGTATTTCTTAAAGTAGGCAAGTTCCGTACAAATAAATAGGACCAGAAAACAAAATATAATGAATTTTCAAGAGGAAATGATCTATATCTATAAATCAGGGATTGACTTAATATTTTCTAACCTTATGTTGGAAACATGTTTTTGGGAGATATAATAATAAAAACTCATCATCTGGGATTACCATCATAGTGCCAGCATAGATTCTGTTCACCTAAAACTGCTGGCCTGCCAAAAGTTTTTAACGTTATATATGAGTAGTTACTCTTTGTGCATGATTTCACCCAAAGTATGATACAGTCAGTCAGTTTCATTTATTCACTTATGTGTTGAAAAGTACTTAGGTAACAATGAAGTAGTCACTATAACCATACATAGTACATGATTTGTATATTAATATAACTTTTATTCTGCAGCAAACTTTTATTTATTTTATATCCTGACAGCAGCCTCCCCCTTCCTCCCCTGCCCACCTTAATCTTCCCCTTTTTCTTATTTACTCAGAAAGGGGCAGGCTTCCCATAGACCAACTACACAACTGTCATATATGCAGAAGACCTCGGTCAGTCCCATGCAGGCTCCCTGGTTGTTTTTTCACATTCTGTGAGTTTCCATGAGCCAGGCTAGCTGTATCTATGGGTTTTCCTGTGATTTCCCTGAACCTCCTACAATCCCTAGTTCCTCTCCTCAGCTGGACTCCCTGAGCCTAGCCCAATGTTTGGCCATGAGTCTCTGAATCTGCCTGCATCAGTCACTGGATGAAGGCTCCCTGATGATAACTCAGTTAGTCACCAGTTCTATAGGAAGGGATGGCCACTTCATGCTATGCATCCACTGCTTCCAGGAGTCTTAGCTGGGGCCATCCTTGCAGATGTGTGGGAGTCATCACTGTAGGCAATGAGTGAGAACTATCCAAACCATGGATAGATGGATAGATAAAAATTTATCTATCCTTATGATGGGATAGATCAGCCAGCCACAATGGCAACATATCACAGATATATGTTGTAATGTGTAGGGCAACATAATTAATTAAAATACAATGCTTAATAAAAATCTTTATGATATATATTGAAAAAAATGAAGTATTTCATGATTTTGATTACTGAAACTATTTAGAATAGAAAAATCCATGAGAACAAAGGGAAATTAGGGTTTTCTTGTGCCTTGGATGAGAGAAGACAAAGAGAAATTGCTTAATAATACTGACTTACTTCTAGGTTGATGAAAAACTCTGGGACAGACAGTGAGTATCACTGTATACATAGCTCTGTGAGTACATGAAGTGTAATTAGCTATATACTGTTAAATGATTATGAGGTGTGTTTCATATCATGTGAATTTTATTTCCATTGAAGAGAGAAAAATAATATATAATATTTGAAGGCTATCAATCATATATATGAAATAAAAGTATTTTGATTGCTAGAAACCACCTTTTTATAAGTAGATTTTAGTAGCAAAGTACAATGTTGATTTTTAGGTGCTATTTTTATTTAAATGTTTATGTCTAATGTGGGGATTTAACAAGGCAACTCCATGTAGTTTATCTGGTAGTTAAAAGGAGGTTTATTTTGGGGTAACTTGTAGCCAGTAAAGGGGTTGGTTAGAGGATCTGGTACAGTCCAGTGGGGTTCTTTGGAGAACTCTGACTTGGTCTCCAATCCAGCATCCAGGATCACAAGGAGCCAAGAGGGCTGGCATGTACTGATCTTGTGTCTTAAGGGCTCTCATCTCAGCCACACCCCAGGGGCAGGTCATAGGTAGGTGTGGCGGTTACCGGCTGCCTCTCTGGGGTGGTGCTTCAAGGTCAAAGTTGGAACAGCTATCCACTACATCTCCCCCTTTTGTATAAATAAGAAAGTTCTAATGTAATACAAAACTATATACAATAGGAATCAAATATTGTCCAGGAGAAATAAGAGATAATGATGTAGAGAAGATAGAACTACAACCAATAAGAACAATAGTAAGGGGCTGGAGAGATGGCTCAGAGGTTAAGAACACTGGCTGTTCTTCCAGAGGTCCTGAGTTCAATTCCTAGCAACCACATGGTGGCTCACAACCATCTGTAATGAGATCTAGTGCCCTCTTCTGGCCTGCAGGGATATGTGCAGACAGAACACTGTATACATAATAAATAAATAAATAAAAAAGAACAATATTAAACAAGAGACATATACTAAAATACTAAAATACTAAAATCCAGGAGTCTGGAGCATAAGTAAATGACATGTTACAGAGATCATTCTAAAAGGTGTCCTATCTTAAAGAACCTGAAACTAATACTTAATATGTTCTAGCTAAGATATAAGAAGACTGTAACTATAGCTGCTAGTCTTTAATCCCATCAAAGATCTCAGAAGGAATATAATAACACCTGAGAAATGGGAGAAGGATGCAAGCAACTTTCAGGAGTCTTGCAAGAGTAGACCGAGACAGCTGGCAGCCTGAACAGTCACCTAAAGTTTCTCAGCATCATTGGTGCATTCAAATTGGCTACAGGCCTAGAGGATCTGTCAGGTCATTTTACTGTCAGCAGTCGAGGCAAGGGCAGTTCTTTACCCAGTAGGCCACTTTGTGCCAAGGTGAAGAAAAACTTCCAAATGGAAATGTCTCAGAAGCCCAACATTCCTTTGGGATCAGATCGGTGCTGCCAGGAGCAATCATTCTCACATCAACAAAATTCCAAGTTATAAAAACATTAAATGCTATATTCTCTAGGTCTATGAAGTGATTGAAGATTACCTATCCATCTGACATATGTTTCTATAAGTCTGGAGAACCTAACTAACATAACTATAGAGATGACAAGCATAGGTGACTATAAATCTGTAAGTCTTATCTACTAGATAACCTAAGGACTAAGGCTTCATGTAAACAGGGTAAAGAGTCTGTAAGCAAATGTACAGTAAAATGACAATGACCTCAAAGTTGTGACAATACACAAAATAGCTAAAGCAGGGGTGGTAATGTATAGTGCAATATGTAATATGACAATAATCCTTAATATGTGTCAATATATCAAAAATCCTAAACAGAGGTAGAACACATATACAGTATGACAAATATAATTTTACATTTGTATCAATATACAAATATTTCAAATAAGAGTAGAAATATGTGTATATTACAATAAATATGGTTTTGTATTTATATCAATATACAAATTATCTGGAATGAGAACATAAAAATAGTTTACATTTGTATCAATATACAAGAATCCATAACAGTGTAATTTATCTAAGGCTGATATTTTACTCAATCAGTTTACTAGTATATATAATAATCTACCATAATATCCTGTACCTATCCATTCCCCCTTTTTTTTTCTTTTCTTAAAGGGAATACCAAGTCCAATGTTTTCTTCCATCTCCAACCCTATAACCATTATCCATAACCCTCAGAAACATAAAACCTTTGGGAAAAAGTGGTGTCATTTTTTTTAGAATTACTTCCTGCTGTTCAGGGACAGTATCTCTGTGGGGTCCTGTAAGAAAGGTCAGATAGTTAAGTCTCAGTTGGACTAACTGTAGATTCTGCAGCCAGTCTCAGAGTAATTGGTAAGGTTGTCTGAGATTCTGGCTAGAAGTGTAGTATGATGAACCATCTTATTATGGAATTATCTTGGAGAGTTTTTAGTCCAAGGTTGATCATTAAGTAATGTTTGTGAGTACCATGGCATCATTCTGGACTGGGTAGGGTTGTTGTTGTGGGGTCCCATCTTCCTTCTAGAGACTTCAGAGATTGTTGTTGGAAAAGACTTATTTTTTACTGTGGAAAACTTGAACATTATTAATGTCAAAATTGAAAGTTTGGATTTAAAGATAACATGACTGGTAAAGAATTCTAAGAAATCAAGAATAAGCATGGAGAGAAATAGAATCTTGATGAAAATGGTCCCTTTTTATTAATTTTCTTCTGTCCCATACCAGGCGGCTCTTCTGATATGAGACAGAATCTCTTAACCTTTTCTTTTAGGAATGTGCTTGGGTTTAGAGAAGGAGAGAACCAAATTTCAACTCCAAAACCAGCTTGATATATAATTGAATCAGAAACACAACTTTTCTAGAGTTAAAGAGATATAGATGTTAGGCAGTGAGATATGACCCTGTGTAGATTACTATCAATAGATTCTTTCTTTCTGTTGTAGATGTTTGTATATCCAAGGCCTTACGATTTCTAAAAGATGGATATTCCTATCATCCCATAACGACAAAAAACAGAACCCTGGCCCAACCCTTGTTTGTTAAATTTTTCTTAAAATTTGTAGAGATGTCACATCAGTGGATGAGCTTTTACTTCTTCCTCATCAAGGGGTTTCTCCTGTTAGAATCTAATTTTTATTAACTTTGTTGGTATCCATAGCTTTTCTTCTGCAGAAACAAAAGCAAAACCCCTTCCCCAATATAGGACATATCCTGGCTCCCATTCTGGTCAATACATCTTTGAAATAAACCGGTTGGTTTAGCTCAGGAGTTTTGTCTGTCGTCCAATGTCTCTCCGCAGCTATTGTGTCTTTCTCATCAGCATTGGGAAAATTCAAGGTTAATAAAGTATTATGCAATCAATTTTTAGAAGTCATTGTTACCCATTGCTGTTTATTTAGCATATCCTTTAAAGTTTGATTGCATCTTTCTATGGCTGCTTGGCCTGTGAGATTGTGTGGTATACCTGTAACATGCTTTATATTGTAGTAAGCAAAAAACTGTCTCATTTTATTGGAGCCATATGCTGGGGCATTGTCTGTCTTAATTTGTAGAGGTATACCCGTGACGGGCATAACTTCTAATAGGTGTGTAATCACACAATCAGCCTTTTCAGAACTCATAGGAGTTGCCCACTGAAATCCTGAGTAGGTGTCAATATTTTAATGTATGTAATGGTGTACATATTTTAATTTTCCAAATTCTGTGAAATGAAACACATCCATCTGCCAAATTTCATTTCTTTGTATACCTTTTTGCTTGCTCCCTGCAGGTAATGGAGTTTGGTTATAGAAAGAACAAGTAGGACATTTTTTTTACAATATCCTTGGCTTGTTGCCAAGTGATGGAGACATTCTTCTTCACACCTTTTCTATTTATATGGTGTTTCTTATGAAACTCTGAGGCTTCTAGCAAGTTAACTATTAGTAACTGATCAATCTTATTATTACCTTGTGCTAGAGGTCCTGGCAGACCCATATGGAATCTGATATGTGATATATATATATAATGTTTCCTATTTTTGATGATTTCCTGCAATTGTATGAATAATGAAGTCAATTCTGTATTGTTAGGAATAAATTCAGCAGTTTCAATATGTAAAACAACTCTTTCTGTGTATTGAGTCAGTGACTATATTGAGAGGTTCTGTGAAGTCCATTAGTACCATAAGAATGGCATAAAGTTCTGCTTTTTGTATAGAGTTGTACAGATTTTGAACCATTTTACTTAAGTTTCCTGATGTGCATCCTGCTTTCCCTGGTTTATTTGCATCAGTATAGAATGTGAGGACCCCAGAAATTGGCTTTTGTCTAACAATATGAGGAAGGACCCACTCAGTCTTCTTTATGAATTCTATTCTCTTGCTTTTGGGATAATGGTTATTAATCTCTCCCAAAAAGTTACTGCAGACTCTCTGCCAGTATTCATTATCTTTCCATAGTGATGAAATTTCCTCATTAGTTAAAGGTACTACAATTTCTGCTGGGTCCATTCCTGTAAACTGGCTAAGTCTTAATTTTCCTTTTTGAATCAAATCAGAGATCTTTTCTACATAAGTCTTTAACTTCTTACTTGGTTACTTGGTAGAAATATCTATTCCAATATAATATCTTCCCTCTTCATCAAAATATTTGTGGGAGAATATCTGGAGGAGAGTATAACCAGAATGCATTTAAGTTCTGGATTCACATGATCCACATGTGCTTCTTTTTTTTTTTTTTTTGGTTTTTCGAGACAGGGTTTCTCTGTGTAGCTTTGCGCCTTTCCTGGAGCTCACTTGGTAGCCCAGTCTGGCCTCGAACTCACAGAGATCCACCTGCCTCTGCCTCCCGAGTGCTGGGATTAAAGGCGTGCGCCACCAACGCCTGGCCCACATGTGCTTCTTATATTGTCTTTTCTACTAGAGCCAATTCCTTCTCAGCTTCAGCTAATAATTCTCTTGGATTATTTAATTTTTTGTCCCTTTTTAGAGTCTCAGTTAAATTTTGTAGTCTATCTTTAGATATTCCCATGAAACCCAGTAAGCTTCCTAACAATTTTTGAAAATCATTAAGAGTCTGCAATCAATCTCTCCTTAGCTGTACCTTTTGGGGTCTAATTTTTTGTAGCTTGATCTTATAGATAAGTAATCAATAGAATCTCCTCTTTATGTCTTTTTCAGGAGCAATTTGCAGTCCCCAGAGAAGGCAATTTTTTTTTTTACTTCTTCAACCATGCTTTCTAATGTGCCTAACATTGGATCAGCTAAGACATCATCCATATAATGATAAATTATGGATTGTAGAAACACAAATTATCTCCAATGGTTTTTGTACAAAATATTGGCACAGGGTAGGGCTGTTTAACATTTCCTATGGGAGGACCTTCCATTGATATCTCTTGACTGGCTGGGAATTGTTATAAATAGATATTTGAAGGTAATTTTTTCTCTATCATTTTCCTGTAAAGGTATGGTAAAGAAACAGTCTTTTAAGTCAATAAGAATTATAGGACATTCTTTGGGTAGCAGAGAAGGTAAGGGCATCCCAGTCTGCAGGGAGCCCACAGGCTGAATTACTTTATTAATAGCTCTTAGAACTGCTAGTATTCTCCAATTACCAGATTTTTTTTAATAACAAATACAGGAGAATTCCAAGGGCCAGTAGATTCTTCAATGTGTTGAGAGTTTAACTGCTCTTGAACCAGCTGTTCTAAAGCATGTAGCTTCTTTTTTGTCAAAGGCCATTGTCCAACCTAGACAGGTTTATTAGTTAGCCATTTTAAAGGTAAGGCTGTTGGTACTTCTGAGAGTTCAACAGCAGTTGTGCTCTGTTTATGTACAGCCTGAACAGTTGGTGACTTTTTATAGCATATTATGATATTATTCCTAGAAACATGCATTGGTCTGTATTTTTTTATGAGAGGTAGGAATTTTAATCTGGGTTCCACTGTTGTAACATATCTCAACCCCAAAGATTCACTGCTACATTTGATACATATGGCTTCAGCCTTCCTCTCTGTCCTTCTGACGCTATGTATTCAACCCATCTTGAATTCTGTTTTATCTGAGATAGGGTTCCAATCCCTAGAAATTGGACATCTACCTCTTGAAGAGGCCAATTCAAATGCCATGATTTTGGTGTAATTATAATCACATCTATAATTGATTCTACCAGGCCCTCCATAACAATGCCATTAATTCGAACATTTAGCATTGGCCTTTGTTCATTTATGAAATTCTGCCAAAATATTCATTTTATTATGTTCTTTGGAACTCTTGATTCATCTATCAGAGCTGTTCTATCATCCAGTGCAGTATCACACTTTACATTAGACACTGGGTTATTTAATTGTCCTGGAGAGGAATTTCCTCCACAGTGTCTGGAAATGTTTGGATTATATTTGATTTAGGGGCCTATGAGAGGTCCTGTGAGACATTTCCTGACAGTAAAGGGTTGCCTTGTATATCTATTATTGATCTGCACTCATCAATCCAACATTGGCTTTTGCAGCATCTTCTACATAATCCATAAGATTGGGGTCTTTCATTTGAGTTATTTCTAGAAGGAGTATTACTTCTAGGAGCACCTGGTGTACAGTTTTTACTTTTATGACCTGGTGTACCACATTTTAAAGTATTTGGTGCCCCAGCACCTTCTTCCACCTCTGGGAATTGCCTTTCCTATCCAAGCCTCATTACTACAGTTCAGAGACTCAGCACCATTAGTATACTGAATCCATTCTTCCAAAGGAGGTGATCTGACCTTTCATGGTGTAAATATTTTTTTTGCATTCTGTATTAACATTGTTAAATGCCAAGGACTCAGTTAATATGTCTTAATTCTTTATCTGACACAGCTTTCGTTATAGCTATGGTCAATCTTTGTAAAAAATCAGTGAAAGGTCTTTGCAGTTCCTGGAATATCTTTGTGTATATTTCAGTTTGTTTTCCTGGTTCTGAAATTTTTTCCCAATAATTTAGAGCTGCTATATGGCATAGGGTATTGTATGCTCATCATAAGTGGCTTGTACATTCCTATCAGTGAAACGTCCCTCACCAAGAATTTGATCTTGGGAGATCTCAAAAGATCTGATCTTTCCCTGCTGTTTCAGGTTCCTAGCCTCCTCTCTCAGCCAGCTTTTCCATTGCAACTGCTGGCTATATTCTAGAATAGCTGAAATTAACTGATTCCAGTCATCTGGTATGATGATATTTGAGGGAGACCACGAGTTTAACATCTGTCTTACAAATGTTGAGTGTATGTCATAGGTGACTACTGTTTCCTTCATATGTTTAAAAAATCTCTCACTGGAATAGGTTGTAATATATATTCTACATATAGCTCAGGATGTCTGTCATCTGCTGGCCTCTCATGGATGATGACAGGATAAGCTATTGTATGAGAGCCATTTGGAGATGTTATGACTTGTATGATCTTTCCCTTCTTATTAGGTCCCTTGACATCTTTACTGAGAGTTTCTTCTAGGGCTTGCAGATGAGCACCTAGAGTCTGTTCTAGAGAATGAACCTCTTTTGTTGTAAGAGATTCCAGACATTTCATGTAATCATGCAATCTTTTCTGTTATTCTGAAACATATGATTCTATAGAGTTTATTTTTTCAGTTAATAATAATCATTCTTCCTTATAAAGTATCTGAATAGCAACAACTCCCCCCTGGAGAGTTATTGTTCTATCCATTAAGTATTCATATTTATTATCAATAAAATCAAATCTGGCTGTACATTTATTATTAATGGACTGAAGTTCTTGTAATATGTTAACAGATTCCAACTAAGGAGCCTGTTATGTAAATCTTTATTACTACATTGTAGATCCTGATTAGCAGATTTCAGAGAAAGAATCTTTTTATGTAATCCTTCATTGCTATATTGTAAAGCCTGTATCAGTCCCAATAATGATTCATCTTTGTTATTATTATTAAACCAGTATTTGAATGCTGTGTGAATTATTACAGTAAATGCCAAAATGGTACATGCCAGATATGCCCCAGGAAGGTTGTATATTTCCAGTAAAAATGTCATTCATCATACAGGCAAAAAAGCTTTAAAAATTCCTGTGAAGTAATATTTTCCACCATATTATAAGAAATATTCAAAATTTGTTAATCAGTTTCAAGGTGTAAAATTATCAAGTACTCTTACCTGAAATGTAACACTGGTTAGCTTGTCTTACCATCCTTGCAATGGTTTTTGAGGTGTAGTAGCGCTTTTCAGCCAGTAGGTGTTACTGGTGTAGCACTAAAGTAGGTTCCATTGAAGATTTTGGCTAGCAGTAGCTGCAGACTGGAGCAGAGTGTCCCATGTGCTCATGTGGAGAAGCTGCAGCATCAGCGTGGCAGCAGCAGATCTTCCTGCATCTCCCTGGAGCTTCAGGGCCTGGCTTGGCTTTCATAGCTTGCTTGGCCCCTCATTGCCATTCCCTTAGGCTGGTAGGTGGGGTTGAGTGGCCTGAGCTCAGGGTGCAGAGAGCTCCAGGCAGCAAGGGTGATGGCTGGCAGCTGTGGCCCAGAGCCCTTCTCAGCACCTGTGAGCAGCCACAGGGGCAACACCCCCAGAGAGCTGACTGTGCAGGGGTGGCAGCCTCAGAGCAGCTTCAGAGAGAGTTGGTGAGATGGTGGAAGCCTTGGGCTCAGGTGGGAGCCAGCCCCAGGGGTGGGGTGTCATTCACATCGGTTCTCACCTGTCTGGGGGCTAAGCTTGCCCTGGGACCATACTCAGCCCAGCCACTCCCTTGCATTGGGAATGAAACCAGACTCACCATGGAGGTGCACCCTGGTGCCCGCACTGCAAGTGGTTGGCTATATGGAACCTGGCAGGTGCCCCACACTAGTGCCACATAATGTGGGGATTTAACAAGGCAACTCCATGTAGTTTATCTGGTAGTTAAAAGGTTTATTTTTGGGTAACTTAAAGTCAGTAAAAGGGTTGGTTACAGGATCTGGGAGAGGTGAGGTGCAGTCCAGCAGGGTTCTCTGGAGAACTCTTTCTTGGTCTCCAATCCAACATTCGGGATCATGAGGAGCCAAGAGGGCCAACATGTTTGGATCTCTGGTCTTAAGGGCTCTTGTCTCAGCCATGCTCCAGGGGCAGGTCATAGGTAGGCGTGGCAGTTACAGGCTGCCTCACTGAAGTGGTGCTTCAAGGTCAAAGTTAGAACAGCTACCCACTACACATGTTGCAGTTGTTCTTGGGGTTGAAATCTTAAAAGTAACCCACATTGCAAATACCTGCCCCTATTTTTTTTATCTCCCATTCTACAC
Organism: Peromyscus melanophrys; assembly: GCA_902168415.1. Classification (NCBI taxonomy): domain Eukaryota; kingdom Metazoa; phylum Chordata; class Mammalia; order Rodentia; family Cricetidae; genus Peromyscus; species Peromyscus melanophrys. Next base: position 36,071 of record CABHPR010138916.1, on the reverse strand, counting down.
AAATGAAACACAAATTAGTCATTATATAACAAGAAACAGTGATGTCATAGGATTCTTTGTACTCATTGATCTTGCCTCACTAACTCTAACTGCTTTGGATTACTGATCTTATTTACTCTTTGACCCAAAAAAGCTACCCAAAATCTGCAAATAGATTTTAAAAATGTTTTCATGTAGCTTTCTGGTTATTGCCATTATAGAAAGTAATCTGATAGATCTCAGTCTGTTATTGTCATAAATATCACTTAGTAGCATGTTCATTAATGTATCTAATGGCATGATTCATCTTTCATTCTAGTCTCTTAATTTGCCAATTCCTCTTAAAGGTGTTTTCTTTCATCCTACCTCAGCCATAATTTCTATTGTCCTGACCTAGCTCACACTGACTGTATTTATCAGAAAATAGGGACTATGTTTGTGTAGATTCTGTATATTACAAAACCTTTTGCCCCATGTACTAACACTATTAACTTGTCTCTCTTTAGGAAAATGCCCCATTTCATTTTTTACTAATAAACTTATATCAGCTATCATTGGGATCATTTTTGCATATATAACTCATATACTCCTTTCCTCTCTGCCTTCAAAAATCATTCAGATTGTAAAACAGAATTCTCTATACTTATATGTCAATTAATACTCCTCCAAAGAGTATGAAAGGAAAGAAATACAAAATCCTGCTAATCCTAATTACTCTATACATTTGTTCCCTGTAGACCCTTTCAGTCCTATATCTTCTCTTTTAGTATTAAAAACAACCAACCTCAAAACAAATTATTTTTCATTCATAGTGAGCTTAAATCTTATTTTATTGCAAAACTATTGCACATTTGTTGCACATTGATGAGAGCATCTCTGTCTTTGTCAGATTCATTGCATTTCATTATTGTAGACTGTAAATTCCTATATTACCCAAGCCCCAAAATCACCCATCCATGGGATTGTATCATTTTATCACATCCAAATAATTGACTACTGTAATTAATCCATTCTCCCATGTATCATCATGTCACACATTTACTGAGACACTGCCTTCTTACTAGGCATTATGTATGACTTCAACATTATCATTTTTAAAAGATAAAATGACTTTACCACCTATATGAAACAAGTCTTATTTTTTTAACTCCTTTTATAGTAGTATAAATATAATTATCAGTTTTTCCTTAGGTATTATAATTTGGACTAGTTTCAGCTGTGTCATTTCTTATATCACATACATTTCCTTGCTCATTTACATTTTTTTCTGCACTGATCATTTGGTAACTAATAAACAATGGTTTGCTCTTCTCTGGGAAAGACTATTTCTCCCATTCTCAGCACTCCTTAGTTGCCCATAGTTCTTCAGGTAGTGTTGAGTACTTGTGGATTCTCCCCCTCCACTTTGGAAAATCTATTATTGTTGTCATTCAGCTCGTGTTTAGGCAGTCATGTTGGTGAGGCTTTATGGGTGTAGATTCTGATGTCATCAGGACACAATTTCTCAGCAAACTTTCTGGTTTTATCTAGCTCTTACATAAGAGTAACTCTCTCTCTCTCTCTCTCTCTCTCTCTGTGTGTGTGTGTGTGTGTGTGTGTGTGTGTGTGTGTGTGTGTGTGTGTGTGTGTGTGCTTGTTGACCTGTATGGATGTAGCAACAGTTAATAAAAAGAAAAGGAATTGAATTGGAAAGAGAGCAAGGAGGTGTATATTGGAAGGTTTGCAGAAACAAAAGGGAAGGGAAAAGTGATGTAATTATATTATGAGCTCAAAGATAAAAGAAAAAATATACAATATAGTTTGATAATATTCTTTCTACTCCCTTTACTCTTCTGAGATCCTTCCTGCCTCCCTTCTGACCCAACTTCATGTTCTTTCAGTTTCTCTTTCAACCATATTCAAGCCTGGGCCCGTTCAAAGGAGCAGTTCCCCAAAGCAAAATGAACTCCATGTTTATTGTGGGATTTTATTTCAGTTTTATATTTTTATTATAGATCTGGGGTTTTCTTGTTTTGGTTTTTTGGCTTTTGCTTATTTTTTCTGAGAGGAAGGACATGCACATGTCTTTTCTGAGTAACATATTTCTTCCATGCTTGTATGTGCTGAGACCTGCTCTAAATTGACCTCACTCTCCTTTAACAACTTTACACAGTTTGCTTCCACCACACGTCCTCAAGATTTGCCTTCTTCTCCCATCTCAGTTTTAACTCATTCTCTTTTTCTGTATGTCTTTCCCTTTTCCTAATAGTGAGTGCTGAGGTATCTAGATTTGATCTCTCAGTCTCCTTTATTCTTCTTCACAATCATTACTAGATGATGCAAGTCCTCAGCTGAAGATTTCAAGTTGAAATTAATCAATTTACTATTTTTTCCAAAGAAGGGCATTTATATATGTATGCTTGTATTCATGTATGATTGTATGTAGCTTGGCTTCTAAAACATATATTAGTGTTAATAATCTATCAGAGACAGGTTATCAATATTTTTCTTTCCAGTTATGCTCCCATTCCAATCCCCCTCTCCGTTGAACTAAAAACATCATGAAGCTGAGTTGAGTCTTTTCTTTATTTCATAATCCAACCTCAGTGCAAATAATATCCTGCTCTACTCATCTAAAATTTTTGCTTAACTGGAGTATTTCCCAGTGTATGCACCATGATTACATGATGACTGTTACCATCTTCTGCCTTAATGATGCCATCCACATTCAACTTTTTTTTTGTTTGTTTTGGTTTTTTTAAGACAAGGTTTCTCTGTGTAGTTTTGGTGACTGTCCTGGATCTTGCTCTGTAGACCAGGCTGGTCTCACACTCACAGAGACCCACCTGCCTCTGCCTCATGAGTGCTGGGATTAAAGGCGTGTGCCACCACCGCCTGGCCTCAAAGCTCTTTTCTTTAACTGTGTCTTTACCTCCATTTAAACTATTGCCTTACTTTTTGTTTTTTTATTATTTCTTTTCATATCACCAATATTCTGGCAAATATAGTTGAAAACATCCCATTATGCCATGGAAACGGTTTCCAAAACCATAGAAGTGTGCTCAAAGACCATCACCTTTAGAGGATCATCATTCCTCCCTCTTCTTTCCTCACTCCCAAATAATCTCGTAAACCATTCCTTATTTTGTTTCAAAATTATGGCTTCTCCTTTCTCATTAATTATTATACACATATCCATCCCCCATCCCCCCACATATATATGTCTCTATATTCCTAAATATATCCTGCTTGCTCTATATAATGTCACCTGCATGTATGTTTTCAGGGTTGGCCATTTTATATCAGAAAACCAGTTGGAATGTTCTCCTGTGGAAATCTATATCTCCTGCTCTCAGCATAATTTAGTTGCTTGCAATTTTTTTGGTACAGGATTGAAACCTTCTGGGCCTTATCCCATCCACTTTACCATGTTTCTTAAGTAGCCAACCATTCTTCCTGTTTTGTGCTCTCTTTGCTCAGCCTGTTTTTCTAGCCTTAAATGTTCCTACCATGTTCATGAACGTCAGCTCAGTTTGACTTGCTCACACTCTAGTCAAATTCTATGTCCTTTAAGAAACTTTATATATTCTTGATTGTCTTAATTTCAGCTTTATTTTTAATCATCTTTTAAATTATTTAAAATTTCACTTGCCTTTAAAATCAACTCCACGAATAATGAAAACAGTACTTCCCTTATTCTCTATCAGACTAGATCTTTTTTGTGATATTCCACTGATTCTGGTATTATACTAAATATTAGTTGAAATAATGTTTCCTACAATACATTGTTTCTAGACCTATATAGTTGGATTATATCTGGTGAAATAAGGTGGAGCTCAGTCTTAGCTCAATAATATATATTTTCATTTCCTTTCTTTGATCCCTACAATTATTATTCCCTGTAAATAATTGTTGAATAATAAGTTTGAGTCCAAGTCTTTTACATATTTTATTTTCTTCCTAAGACTATTTATGTGGTGACTTTGAGCTTTAATTTCTTCTCTTCTGAGATGAGAAAGTAGCAATGAACAATGTGTTCCAGTGTTAAATAGTATAATTGTATAACAATTATGTATTAAATATATGGATAAAATATTAAATATTTTAATTAATGAAGAACTTCAAAACAATAGCCCATGTAGACTATAGAAAACTCACAAAGACAATTATTTTTATAACCTACACTGGCAAGGAAAATATTTTTGATTTATTTTTATTTATTCATTTATTTTTTTTTTTGGTTTTTCGAGACAGGGTTTCTCTGTGTAGCTTTGCGCCTTCCCTGGAGCTCACTTGGTAGCCAAGGCTGGCCTCGAACTCACAGAGATCCGCCTGCCTCTGCCTCCCGAGTGCTGGGATTAAAGGCGTGCGCCACCAACGCCCGGTAATATTTTTTATTTTTAATTTAACAAATGGAAACAAAGATTTTGAAAGAAATCAAATTCTTATGATAATGATGTATACAAAATAGAACTGATTATCAAATATAGTTTTCAAAGAATTGTTCCTCTCAATGAAATAAATCTTCATAAAAAGATATGTACACAGTTAATAAAATATTATAATGTATTTTATAGTATGAATGTAGCTTTAAAATGTTACTATTGCTTAGCTGTGTTAGCTCCCAAGGCTTCTGGGTTAAAAGCTTCATGACCAATTTCTTCTGCTTCCTTCTTTCCTTCCTTCCTTCCTTCCTTCCTTCCTTCCTTCCTTCCTTCTTTCCCTCCTTCCTTCCTTTTTTTCCTCCCTCTCACCCTCCGCTCATCTTTTATTGTCAGCTTGCTGTTGAAATCCTGAGTAACTAACAGAATAGACTATAAACTTATTATTTTTAATTTATGACTAAGGGCAGACATTTATGAATATCTGTTGGACAAAATGCTCTAGAAACTCTTTCCTTCTACCTGTGATACACCATGTTCATCTCTTTCTGTATTTCTTTTCAGTGATTTTGTGTCACTTTTCATTTATTCCCCTAAAAATGACAGGTCTCTTTACTAATGAACTGACAGTGAATCTTTTGATTTTTTTTATTAATTAAACGTTTTTGTTTATTGTATATCCTGACCACAGTTTCCACTCCCTTATCTCCTCCTATTCTTTTCCCCCACCTCCCATCTACCGCCCCCCCCACCATCCACTCCTCCACTGAGAAAGGGGCAGGCCTCCCATGGGCTTCAACAACACATGGTACATCAAGTTGAGGCAGGACCAATCTCCTCCCCCTGAATTAAGGCTGAGTGAGGCAAACCAGTAAGGACAAGGTAAGCAATCTGCCCAAAAGGCAGCTCAAGCACCAGGAACAAGTCCTAATACCACTACTAGGAGACCCATAAACAGGCCAAGCTACACAACTGTCACACACATGCAGAGGGCCTAGGTCAGTCCCAAGATGGCTCCCTAGCTGTGGGTCCAGAGTCTCTGAGCTCCCAGGAGCTCACGTCAGCTGTTTCTGTGTGTTACTTTGTCATGACCTTGACCCCCTGGTCCATAAAATACCTCCACCCTCTCTTCAACAGGAGTCCTAGGGCTTGTCCTGGGATGGGGAGGGTGCGAGACCAGGGTTTGAGGGGAAGGAAACATGAGGGATCAGGTTGGGTAGGGTGAGGGCAGAATGGGAGCGGAGATTAATGAAAGAGATGTCTTGATAGGGGCCACCATTTCTGCATTAGGGAGAAACTTTGTGCCAGGGAAACTCCCAGAAATCCATTAGGATGACTCCAGCTAAGACTCTTAGCAATGATGGAGAGGGTGCCTGAACTGGCCTTCTCCTGTAATCAGATTGATGACTACCCTAGTTGTCATCAGAGAGCCTTCATCCAGTCACTGACTGATGGAGGCAGATGCGAAGATCCACAACCAAACACTGACAATGAATTTTACAGGTTTCAGGAAGCAAAACGGCACCACACCATGCAGCATTCTGAGAAGAACACAGCTATGTGGCAGCCTGATATCAAAGCGATTTTAAACAGAGAGTAAGAGGACTGAGCTTTGCTGTCACAGTTGTTGGTAAGGGGTATGGTAGAATTAAAGCTTCCTACACTTTTACAAGTGCCTGCAGGTTAGAGGGTTCTGAGGTCAAGTAAAGAAGACATCATTTTTGTTGTTGCTGCTGTGTTTTATTTTGATTTGTGATGTATTTTTCAGTTAGGGTAGAAGAAGAGACACAACCTTTTTTTATTACCTTGTCCATAGCATGGGAAGTAAGGGCAGTTTACCACTCAGGAAAGTCAGGGTCCTTATTAAAATGAAGAAAAGGGTTGTTTAGAAATGTCCATGTCCTCCTTGTAGCCTTCTCAGTTTTCTGTTATTATCATATCTTTCTAGCCAAAAGAATATTTCTGATTCTTTACATTGTACTGTATTCAATTGCAAGAGGAAATAAACCTCTACTGGGATAAACATATGTTAAATGATTGGAAATGAATGTTAAAGTATCCATGAGTGCTCTTAGAAGAGAGGACTCAGTTCATAAAATCAACATAAGCCTGGAATTTTTATGTTTGGATAAATATCATAAGCAGAAAATGTTATCAGTGATCTAAATTGCTTGAGGCATATGCCACTGAAATAATACTATTCAATTTAAACTTTTCATGGTCACTAAAACCTGCTAGCAGTGGATGCTACCAGTAAGACTGTTGCATTTTAACATATAGGAGGCAAATCTTTGGTGTTTTTAATATATTTTATTATATTAAATATTAAATAATTGAGGCACTGAAGAATCTGTGTCATAGACATAAGAAATATCCCTTGTGATATGCTAAAATATAATAACTAAATGTCTGGAAAGTGAAAGGAGAAAGGTCAGAGAAATAACATTAAATGCCATTTCCAATATAATAAGTTATATGGGAACCCCATGAAAAGATAATGTTTTAATAAAACAACTCCATCCTCACCTTAAGGCAAGGAAAGTGAGCCAGGTCTAGATTCAAATTTAAGTATTTGGTTCAAACTAATTGTCAGTAGAGAAGTTCATATCATCCTGAAATGGTATAAAATACTTTATTTGTATGTTTGTTAAATATTTTTCCTTCCATAACTGATGTCTAATTTTCCAATGCATATGATATTGGATAATTTACCAACAGAGTTAAACCCACTTTTATCATTGTTCAGTATTCCTTAAAGTTGGATTTGTAAAATCTTATTTACAACATTGCTTTAAAAATTGAGTTTAGCCGGGCTTTGGTGGTGCACGCCTTTAATCCCAGCACTCAGGAGGCAGAGCCAGGCAGATCTCTGTGAGTTCGAGGCCAGCCTGGGCTACCAAGTGAGCTCCAGGAAAGGTGCAAAGCTACACAGAGAAACCCTGTCTCGAAAAACCAAAAAAAAAAAAAAAAATTGAGTTTAATATTCAACTTCGCTTTATTTACATAAATTTAAAAGAATTTCTGCTACTACAAATGAGATGTTTTTGACAAAGTAAAATGTTAAAAGGCAGCATTAACCTCTTTGACACCTTCACTCTCCTATATAACACAGACAACAGAACATACCATTTGTGAATCTGAGTTTTCATGTCTTTAAATGTAGGTAAAACTGCACCACTCATCCCTATTTTTTAGGCAACCTTCTGTACATCACTGTGTACTGCAGGTTTGCTCACAGCAGTCCAGACAAACTAGACACGTCCGACTAAAAGAGATTCTGCAGAAGGTAATGTACTGTTTAGATTTATTCAAGAATGCTTTTTATCCTCTAGGCAGTCAGTTTTGTTTCCAAAGGAGGTGTGGTCAAGTTATAAACTCCTCAAGCATTTCAAATTATGACATAATTACATCATTTCTCCCTTCCCATTCCTCCTTCCAAACCCTGCCAAATATTCCTCCTTGCCTTCTTTCAAATCCATAAACTCCTTTTTCATTAATTTCTAGTGTATGCATTATGCATATATACATGCATATCTATTCCTAAATATAATCTTCTCAGTCAGTAAAATATTACTGTGTGTATGGACTCATACACAATACTCAAAACAATAGCCAGAGATGACAAATAGCATCACATTTTCTTTTAAAAACTGTGAACCATTGCTTTACAAAAGGTTGAGCCATGGTGACATGCAAACAGAAGCATTCCTTGTTGAATTTTCAATGTCCAAAGGTTAAATTCATACTCTTATATACTTTTTGTTTTTCTTTTATCACATACCGGTGTGGACATGTCAAGTTTCACATGGTCCCAACTCTATATGAAGAGTCACAGGTTGTCACTGGCTGCTGAGAGTAGTTTCTTCTAGTGATGAGCTATTATATAGACTATCTAATCTCAAGTCCTGGGCACGTTCATATGGGTAACACAAAAAGAACTCAGTTTGTTGTATGTATGTGTGTGCAAGTGCGTCTGTTCCTGTGTTTGTGTGTCAGTGTGTGTGTGTGTACACTCAACAGAAATAATTAAAGCACAATCATTAAATTTGGAAATGGAGTAGTAAAAAAAAGTGGGAAGAAGGGAAAAGAGTGATGTAGAGACAGTTTTCATGTACAGAGCTCTCCATATTTTTATTCAACTTAGTTCTTAAAGAATGTTTCCCAATTAAAAAGATGCTTAAAGGAAATTTATGGGTTAAATGAATATATATGGAAAAAGAGATACGCTAAATCTCAAAGAGGAATGGAATTTACAGGAAGATGTAGCCTCATGAGTAAGGGAGTAACAAGAATAAATGTTAGAAGAAGAATATCAAAATATAAAGCAAAGTTAATAAATAATTTTAAAATAAATCCCAGACTTGTATAAATTATGTAGATGTTAATCATTGCTATCTTGACTTTGAGATGTGCTTAACATTATAAAAAGCCCTCTTGTATCTATTGTAAATAAAGTGTTGATATTAAAGTCACACATAATCTTAAAGTAGTTTTAATATGTCACTATGTATATAAAAAGTTTCTTGATCTTATTCTTAGTATTTAATGAAATTTATACCCATTGAGCAACATCTCATTAGTCCCTCCTTTAACTTTCTCAGTTGTTGCTATCCATCACTCCACTTGATATCTCTATGAATTCCAAATCTTTTTTTTTTTTTTTTTTTTGAGACAGGGTTTCTCTGTGTAGCTTTGCGTGTTTCCTGGAACTCACTCGTAGTCCAGGATGGCCTTGAACTCACAGAGATCTGCCTGCCTTTGCCTCCTGAGTGCTGGGATTAAAGGTGTGTGCCTCCACCGCCCAGCTGAATTCCAAATCTTAAAAGAAGGTATGTAAGTGAGTTTGTAATTTCAAATACTCAGAAATAAATGAATATGTATTGATAAGAATAGAATAACGAGCTGTGTCCTCAGAGTCCAGGTTGGCTGAAGGCCTCCACAGGTGTCCCTTGGCTCAGTCAAGTGGAAGACATTTATGGGCTAGCCTATGGGTTCTCACCATCAAAGCTTTCTGAAAGCATCTACAGGCCTTCCTGGACTACAGAGTGAGTTCCTGGAGCCACATGGCTCAGATAAGTAAAAGACACCCATGGCCAATAAGGGTCCTCATAGATGAGGCAGGTTGAAGGCACCCACAGGCCTGCCTGATGCCATTTGGCTCAGGCAGATAAAGAACACCTTGCTGTGAGATGTGTTTCTGTATGCTGTGAATAGGTGTGGCTCCCACTGATAATAAATAAAGCTCTTTTGACCTATGACAAGAAAGCTTACAGCCAGGTGGAAATCCAAGCAGAGATACAGAGAGAAGAAGGAGAGTCAAGAGAGATGCCAGCTACTGCCTATGGAACAATAAGATGCCAGCAGATTGGTAATACCATGGCCATATGGCCATGTTTCAATATATAAATTAATAGGAATGGATTAATTTAGGATGAAAGAACTAGCTAGCAAGACAGTGAAGCCATAGGTCATAGAGTTTTTAATTAATATAAGTCTCTGAGTGATTATTTTATAAGTGGCTGTGGGACCACGGGTGGGAAAAGATTCTTCCAGACCGCTGGGCAAGGCAAGACTGGAGAAATTTCCATCTACAATTGTTGCCCAAACAAGATGGCAAGAGTTCCCACCTAAAACCTGAGAAAACTTACTAAAATGGAGCTAAGAGCAGCTTCCCACTTTGTATGTCTCATGGGGGCTGTGGTAACGAGACCCTGCTGTACAGAGACACTCTGGCATTTGGGCTTGAGCACAGCATGGAGGGCTCCTGCCATGGTACACAGAGGTGTCTCCAAGTCATGTAGCACACTGCATGTTGGATTTAGTTTTTGCTAATACTGGCAACAACAACAACAACAAAAGGTTTCTGGGCTTCCCACTGCTTGATAGAGGCATAGAGTGTATGCCTCCCCAGAGTTGGCAGTGAGCATGGCTCCCAGAGCTGGCGATAAACATACCTTGGTCCTATTGGGAAGCTGAGGGAGGGGGCGGGGGTGGAGTCAGCAGCAAGGGCTGCTGCTTTGGTCCTAGCCACCCTGCAGTTTCAATCCATGGTCAAAAAATGATTACAGATTCACAAACTTCTAAATGGTTTACAACATATGTAAAAATATATACAGGTTTGCAAGAGAGAAGAAAATGAATATAGGCCGTTATAAAAAAATAGTTTAAAAAAATAAAGTCTTTAAAGAGACAGTAACAACAATATGAAAGTTAAGTCACATAAGGATGGAAATTACATGAAGAATCTGGATACTGCATATCATTATATTGTTTTTAGGATTTTTAACTGCAGAAAGACATTTGATTGTAGGGGTTACTAAGTTAAACCAATATGTATATTTTAAAAGTATCATGGCTTCAAAATTTGTGTCTAAGAATACGTTGCTTTGGAAGAGGTTCTGCTTTTGCTTCCACAGAAGATGAGAACCTAAAGATTGCTTCCAGGCTAATATAGTTTGATCAACCAAGAGACCCTGAAAGGTCTCTGACGACAGCCATGGCCCAGATGATCCAACGTCCAAAACCACTTCAAGGCAACTGGCTGAGATGATAGAGTCTCACAGACTACTACAGCTGAGAGATTTAACTATAATTCTTAATTTTCTCAGGATCCCCAAAAGATTGCCAGTGCCCCTAATCAACAGGAAGTAATAGTATGAGAAGCTATGCCCCAAATCCCAAAATATTGTCTATGAATGTTTATTTTAATTTAAAGTGGGTTGTTATAAATGCAATTTCTCTCTAAAGCAGAAAAGTGTAGATATCATAGGATGAAAGGGTATGTTATTGAACCTACTTTTAAAGAGCAACAACTTGTTTGAAATGTTTTACATTGCTATGGATTTTAGTTTATTAATATAAACTTAAAGGTAATTTTGTTGTAATATATATTTCTACTCTTGTTTATGGTATTATATTTATGCAACTCATTTAAAATTATAATGTATAATTAAGAAATATGGATTAATAATAAGTCATCTATGATAATCAAACTTATAGTCATGTTAGTTAATTTTTTAGTTATACAAAAGTATATTTCAATTAGGTAATCTTCAAACACTTCAGAGACCTACAGAATATGGCACTGAAAATGTTTTAAGAACTTACACTTTTCTGGACAGTGAGACATATCTGCTTCTGGCAGCACCAATTTGTAGCTAGAGTTTTTCTGGTTCTGCCTGGCCCATGGTCAGGACAAATCTCTCTCACCCGCCAGTCCCACAGCTGCTCAGACCCAACCAAGTAAACACACAGAGACTTGTATTGCTTACAAACTGTATGGCCTTGGCAGGCTTCTTGTTATCTAGTTCTTCTATCTTAAATTAACCTATTTCTATTAGTCTATACTTTGCCACGTGGCTCGTGGCTTACTGGTACCTTATATCTTGCTTGTCATGGCGGCAGCTGGCAGTGTCTCTCTGCCTCAGCCTTCCACTTCCCAGAATTCTCCTCTCTCCTTGTCCTGCCTATACTTCCTGCCTGGCTACTGTCCAATCAGTGTTTTATTTATTAACCAATCAGAGCAACACATTTAACATACAGAACATCCCACAGCACCAATTACTTCAAAGAGGATAATGGGCATCGAAGAAACTCATTATGGAGTTTGCTTTCGTTTTGGAAAAAGTTAGCCACTGGGCAAAAAAGTGCCCTTGCCTTTACTGCTTGACAGGATGCTGTATAAACTGGACATGCACGACCCATAGGAACACAACCACTGAAATTTGCAAGGTGAAGTGGTCCTTCAGTTTCCTGCTTTGCAGAAGAAACTGCCAGACATTCTACAGCACATGGGGAGAGGAGACTGGCAAACTTTGCCAGAATGGGCAGAATAGTCTTTAAAATTTCCTGCTTCTCTGAAAGCTATGCCAGAGACTCTGGGGCTGTGGGCTGAAGATAGATTCCCCAACGATACAGAGGAATTTTGGATGACTGTTCAGGCAGCTGCATGTCTCCATCATTTCAAGAATTATGGAAGTTGCTTGCAATGCACTTCCTATTTACTTAGGAAATATTATATCCTTCTGGGGTCTTTGATGGAGTTGAAGATTAGATAGTTATAATCATGGTTTTCCTCAGTCATGATAAAAGATAAATTATATATAAAACTTTAGACTCACAAAAATAGGATAGATGATAGAATATTTTCTTTAATTTTGCCAAATACAAATAGACTCCATATTGTAACTGTAATTCTTGCTTGATAACTGTTTTTTTTATTTATAATTTTACTATGTTAAAGTTAAAACCTTTCTTTTTGATTAGACAGAAAAGGGGAAGTGCTATGCGATGTCTTTCTGTATGCTGTGAATATGTGTGGCTCCCATTGGATAATAAATAAGGATGTTTTGGCCTATGGCAAGAAAGGTCACAGCTAGGCAGGAAATCTAATCAGAGATACAGAGAGAAGAAGGGTACATTTGAGAGAGATGCCAGCTGCCACTCAAGGAGCAACAAGTGTCCAGCAGACTGGTAATGCCATAGCAACATGGCAACATATAGATTAATAGGAATGGGTTAATTTAAGATGAAAATGCTAGCTAGTAAGAAACTGAAGCCATAGACCATACAATTTGTAATTAATATAAACCTCTGAGTGATTATTTTATAAGCAGCTGTGGGACTTTGGGTGGAAGAGTTCATCTGGACTGTTGGGCAAGGCAGGACCAGAGAGATTTCTCTCTATAACACCTGGGTTCGCATAGTCAGGGCTGACTAAAGATGTATGCAGGCCCTTCTGGCATCTCAGGTGCCATGATGGCAAATATATGGCAGAGAAATGGGAGAGAAAGAGAAGTAGATTGGTTTATGTGCTGTGGAAAGAGGCAGAACTGAAGACACAGACTGAGAAACAGGCTGATGTGGGTGGCCTGCTTGCCACCTGGGGCCAGGGAGACATCCATTCCCTGGGATGCTGTCAAGGGCCAAGTCTGGGTCCATGGTCCTACTGCACTTGATCCATGACCCATGATGCCACCAAAGATTACAAGGATGCCTGGGGTCTGAGTCACCATATGTGGTCATGTTGATGTAAGAGGGCTGTGTCAACACTGGGGCCATGCAGATCTGAGTGGCCTATGCTACCTCCCAGAGCCATGATGATATCTGTGGCTGAGCTGCTGCCAAAGGCTGTGTCTGGATATATAGTACAGCAGCAGTCCTGTAGCAGCAGAGTCAGAATTGATATCCATGGATCCTGTTTCCACTGAGTGCCATGAGGATGCTGGGAGTCTGGTCATCTACCTGATACCATGCTGACATCTGAGAGGCATGTTGCTGTTGGGGCTATGCTGATTTGGGTAGCCTTTGCTGCCACCCAGGGCAATGTAACATCAGGACTGGAGCAGATAGTAGGGGCCACATCTGGGTCTGTGTTCATGCTGCAGGTGGACTCTGGAGTCTCTGTCCATGGCCTGTGTTATCACAGGGGTTCATAGGAACCACTCATGTTGAAATCTGAGGGCAATGCTGAGCCAGCCCCACCCTTCACTGGCTCTGGGATATCTGGCTTTGCCTTTTGCTGGATATTGTAGTGGGAGAGCTGGCCCCTACCTTCATTGGAGAGCTGCTCCCCTCTCCCTGCACTCAGGAGTGATGGCCCACGGGGCATGGGCCTAGGAGAGCTGGCTCTACCCATTGCCTTAAGGGAGTGGTTCCAGTGGTCCAGACTGACCAGCTCAGCTACCACACAGACTCACATCCTGGGCCTTGGATTGGCCCATTTTAACATATACTCCATCTACGACCTGCTGGAGCTTGTGGAGGTCCTGCAGAACGATAGCCACGGGATCTTCATGACTTGGGGCAACAGCGGGATATCTGAAAGTAGTTTCGGTGAGGGTCCAGTGATGATGATGGTGTGCCAGAGGTCAGAGGTCTTGAAACAGACCAATGATTCATTGCAATGGACATTTGTAGGTGGGGTTGATTGGACAAAAGGGTATAATGTGTGACACACCACAGCTTCCAACGTCACCAGGAAGCATGAAGAGGTATTAGAGAGACAGGAAAGACTAAAGAGCAAGGTGAATTTTTTATTTTATTTTTTTGTTTCTTTTGTTTTGAATTCATTTTTTTCTGGGTTTTCTTTTGGTGGGGGGGGGAATTGCTGCAGAGGTGAGAGGCAGATATAGAGGGAATGGGAAGTGAACGGGATTGGGGTACATGTTGTAAAATTCCCAAAGAATTAATAGAGAATTATGCTATATATATAAATAAAAGAACAGAATAACTAGTTATTAAATATTTATAATATGTGAATGAATGAGTAAATAAGAGAATTATTACCCTAGTGCTAACATAATAAATATGATAAATTATTACAAGAACATATACTCATATAAAGATAACCAATAGCGTTGCATAAAACACCTTATTTGTTATTTGTGATATTATAATATATGTAAAAAATAGAGATCTATGAGATCTGTAAAAGTACATGGAAATTTAATATGAAATGGTAGGATAATAGGTACTAAAACCAAATGGATAATGATCACTAAAAACAATTTGATAAAGTAACTCCCGATATTGGACAGCTTAGTGGGTTGACTCTAATCCATAATAACTATTTAACATTTTATGAGTAAATAGAAAAGAGGAAGTCAAAGGTGTTATGGTGGCTTGAAGGTTATTGGCCCCCACAAGCTCACAGGGAGTGGCACTATTGGGAGATGTGGCCTTGTGGTTGTAAGTTTGGCCTTGTTGATGGAAGTGTGTCATAGTGGGGACAGGCTTCGAGGTCTCTTTTGCTTATGTTTCACTGAGTGTCACAGTACATTTCCTGTTGCCTTCTGATCAAGATGTAGCCAGCACCATGTCTACCTACATTCCACCATGCTCCCCAATATGATGATAATGTATTGAACCTCTGAACTGTAAGCAAGCCACCACAATTAAATGATATCCGTATGAGGTACCATTGCCATGGTGTCTCTTTACAGCAATAGAAACCCTAACTAAGAAAGGTGTCAAAACACAACAAAGGATCAAAAAAAGGCAATGTTAACTATTCTAATCTTACCAGTGAACACAGGATAAAAAAAATCATCTAACAAGAAGGCAAGTCATTAATACATTTGGTATAGAAAAACATCAGTGATGATCAATATTAACTGACATTTCTATATATATTTCAAACATTGCATTGGGCATTTTAGATAGAGTATATCAATCAGTGCTCAGAAATGTGACAGATGCTAATTGCTATTACTATTTTAAAGTAGAACAAAATCTTGATTCAGAAAAAAAAATCTAATAATATTCTCGAAGTGAAATAGATCGAAACTGGTAGAGTCAAAAATCAAATCTGAGCACAGTATGCCTTTAGAGTTTAAATCCTACATTCATTCTCATTTCACAATAGGGTATTATCTGGGTCACATATTAGTTTAACGTATGCACTTTGATTCTGAAACCCCATTTTATAATCCCATCTAAATGGATCCCAAACTTTAAATTGACATTATGAGGACTGAGCTTGCGTTTATGTTGGGAATTCATCAAAGTATACTGTGAAATATATGCTTGCTTCCAAAGTTATTTTGGCAAAACTAATAAATACAGCCTTCATAAAGACTCTTTAGATGCAGTCGTCAGCATTTTGAATATGAGAGGTATGTTCCCCAAAAGTTTGAATGTTAGAAGTTTGTTCCTCAATGGGGTAGTTTTCAGATGATGGAATAGTTAAGTAGTAGGAATTCGTGGAACTTAATTAGGTCATAGCTTTTGAATCTGAGAAGAAATTAGTGCAGACTGTGTTCCCTAAAGAATAAATGTTAGAAGAGAGTGAGTTCCTTCTTTGAATTCCTCTGCTATGTGGACTGATCACTTGTGTCCAACCCATTCTCACCATTTTGGTGCCAATCTCCATGAGGCCCTGAGAATAACCATGAGATTGAGCACCCTGTTTTTTTGTTTTGTTTGTTTTTGTTTTTTTATGAACATTTTGGTGATTAAATCAACAACCTTTCTGTATCCAGTACCCAGACTCATGTAGTCTGTGAAATCATCCCCAAATTATCTAAAACATGAATCAATTTATGTGATTTAATTTATATAATAAAGCCAAGTAAACAGAGTTATTTGGCAAGTTTATTATAAAACCTAGATGTATACAATCTTGCGAGATAAGTTTTATTATGATAGAAATATAATCATGTAGCAATGTTAATTTAACATTAGTAACTCAACTTGATGCACCTTACATTTCTCTTCTATTTTCATCTCATGGATAAGCAGAGCTTAACAAATACAGAGAAAATTTATATACCAGTGCAATTTATAATAGTCAAGATACTGTATGTACCTTTTTTGCAGTCTTGAAAATCAGTTTCAGCAATGTCTATTTTTAATAGAATATACATACAGCTGGGTAAATGATAAGTGTTTTTCTAGTGTTATGAGAAAAAGTTTCTTGGTTGGCTTTCGAGACAAAGTTTCACATATTACAGCTAGTCTCAATATTGTCATGCTACTACAAAGAGTCTTGAGCTACTGATCCCCTTGACTTTCTTCAAAGGCAGATTCAATTGCCAGTATGTTCCACCATGACCAGCAAGAGAATGCTACTTGATTTAAACTAATAATAGTCCACAAAAGGAATTAAGTAAACCATCACCTTTATAAACTAAGAGAGCCATGTGAAGCACATGTGGAGTTACATCAAAACAGAACTTACAAGGAGATCCATGCATTTCTTTGACCAGGCTAAACATTAACATATAGGCAGTACTTACTATATACCAGTGTATAAAATATGTTAATTTTCAGTGATAAGACAAAATAACTTACAAGAAGGAAAGATATAGTTCAGGTCTCGGTTTCAGGAGTTTCAGTCCAAAGTAGGCTGGCTAGAATGTATTTAGCTTATGGCAAGACAGAGTATCATCATGGAAGAGAGACAGTGGTAATCATGAAAAGCAGAAAGGAGATGGGGGATGAGGAAGGATATTCTTATAGTCTCACATTAGTAGCTTACTTCCCTAGCAGTCTCCTCTTCTCACTTTCCACCAAATATTAATAATGTGATAAAATGATAAATTAACCAGTAGCTTCATCTATTAATTAAACCACAGTTCTCATGATCCAGTCATTTCTCAAAAGCCCATTCTTTGAACACTGTATTGTAGTGGAACTTGTAACAAAGACATTGTCTGGGATATTGTATACTCAAACACTGAAATCCCAAGTAGATTCTATAGTTTCCTGTGATATATTAGTTTTTAGTGAATCCCATAAACAGTAATATGTTACATGGTTGGTCTTTAATGGGGCAATTTTCAGAGATGGTGGAGTTTTAAGAGGTGGCTATCTTTTGGGAGTTCCATGAAGGATTGTCTTCTGGCCAAGCAAATGCTATCTTGTGTTCATCTGGGTCATCCTTGCAAAAGGATAGCTGGCTGGTTGATGGGTTTGCATTCACTCTTTGATGCTCTGGAGTAGTGCACCTTTGTTATGGTTCTTGCTTAAATATACATCTGTATATTACACAAGGAAATATAAAGAGAGGTCTTCCTATATGGTTACTATCGAAGCCCTCTTCTACATTGGGTGAGGTTTTTCAGGTGAAGTTGGATGGAGAAGGAGTGTCCATATCCATGTAAGTAACCACTAACAAAGCTTTGTAAGGAAGCCCTGTCATTCATAGGTTTTTCTGAATGAACTTTTGTAGATTCAAGCCTCAGTTTGTCTTTGGACCCTTGGTGGAAGATTAGACCTTGTTTTCCCTCCCCTGGGAAGGGATTTAAGTTATTGGAAGGCCCTCAGTTTATGAGGATGTTTTCTTCAAAATAAATTTGTCTCTCCTAGAAATGTCAGAAGCTATACCCATTTAGTCTTACTAACATAATTGCTTAAATTCAACCTAAACAGGGACAACAGAAATAGACACATTAACATGGATGGGGGTACAAAGGAGCCAAATAAGCTCAGCCCTACACAAAGAACTACAAAAAACTAATTAATGTTCAGATCAAGAGAAATAGTCTTCCCTAGGAAAGGGCACAGCAATTGGTTAGCAAATTACTAATGAATTTGAAAGCCAGAAAGAACGGCCATAATGGAAGTTTTCGAGGGAGGAATAGGAAAGGGGATATTGTGTAGTCGTACTATAATCTTAAAAAATAAAAATATCAAATAGTGGTCACTGGACCCTGGTTAGTTCTTGGGGCAGTAAGTTGGTATAAAGGAAGTCTTTTGCATGTACTTCTACCTTTGGACATGACAACTGTCATTTAGTCTTCTACATGTTTTTCTGCAGCTAAGAGGGTGCTAATTAGAGACCATTTAATATAATGTAGCTATCATGTGAAATTTTATATAGCAAGATCAACTGGACTAAGAAATAATAAATGAATAAATATGTAGAGTATATTTGTATATACATTTCTCTAAAGATTTGGGGAGAATTCAAGGCATTTGTAAAATAATTATCTTAAATAAGTTATTATTTTTCCTTCAAATGTGAAGGGACAGAGAAAATTGATTTCACAATTTGACCAAATTCACACACAAATAAAGAATGATGTCTGTCCTCCAGAAGTTTCTATTAGTGTGTGGGCTCTTAAAAAATTTAGATGTCTTTTCTTATATCTAATATTATTTTGCTCCTATATGAACAAGGTACTTTTCACATAAACTTTAATTATCAATACAAAAAATGATTGCTGGGGGATGTCTTTCTGTATGCTGTGAATATATGTTGTTACCATTGGTTAATAAATAAGTTGCTTTGGCCTATGGCAAAGCAGCTTAGAGGCAGGTGGGAAATCCAAGCAAGTATATGGAGAGAAGAAAAGAGATGAAGGAGAGATGCTAGCTGCCTGCTGAAGGACAAGCAAGATGCTAGCAGACTGGTAATGCCACAGCCAAGTGGTAACTTATAGATTAATAGAAATGGGTTAAGTTATAATAGCTAGTTAGCAAGAAGCCTGCCATAGGCCAGGAAATAGGTAATTAAGATTAAATCCAGAATGATTATTTTATAAGTGGCTGAGGGATCACAAGGCTGGGCAGGACTGGAGAAACTTCTGAGTACATTTGGCTGCCCAATGTGTTGACTTGAGTTTCTACCTAAAACCTGAGAGAACTTAACAAGAAATTCTAAAATAGGGCCCCAAACAGCTTCCTACTTCATGTCTCATGAGGACCTTGAGATGTGCAGCTTTCCAGCTTATGAGTGCAGCATGGAAGATTCACTCCCCAGTATACAGAGGTGTCTCCAAGCTGCACAGCACACTGCATGGTGCATTTAACCTTAACAGACAAAAAGGGTTTGTGGGCCAGATGCATGCTACTTGGTGGCAGCATGGATCCCAGAGTTGGGGAGGTAGGTGTGACTCTTCTGGGTACCTCTCCCATGTTGAAAAGCTGAAGAGTGAGGAGTCAGCAGCCAGGGCCGCCACTGCAATCTTAGCCACACTGCAGTTTGCAATGATCAAAAAAAAAAAAGATTATAGATATACAAAAGACAGATTCAGATGTAATAAACATCTAAATGGTTTACATTATGTGTAAAAATACACATAGGTTTGGAAGAGAGAAGAAAAGGAGGATAAGTAGTTATATAAAGAAATAGATAGTTTTAAAAATAAAGCCTTTAATGAGATAGTAAAAGTAATATAAACATAAGCCACATAAAGATGGAAATTACACAGAGAGTCTGGATTATATTGTCTTTGGAATTTTTAACTGCAGAAAGGCATTTGATTGTAAAGGCTGCTGAGTTAAGTCAATCTATATATTTTAAAGATATCGACTTCAAAATTTGTGTCTAAGGATATGTTGCTTTGGAAAAGAGGTTCTGCTTTTGTTTCCACAGAAGATGAGAACCTGTGGATTGCTTCCAGGCTAATATGATTTGATCATCCAAGACCCCCAGAAAGATCTCACGTGATACCATGGCCCAGATGATCCAACACCCCAAATTAGCTTCAAAGCTGAGATGATCCAGCCTTCGCAGACTACTACAACCACGATTTAACTATAATTCTTAATTTTCTCAGGATCCCCATAAGATTGCCAGCACCTCCAAGCAGCAGGAAGTAGTATGAGAAGCTATGTACAAATTTCCAAAATATTGCTTATTTTTATTTAATATTTATTTTTATTTAAAAGGGGTTGATTATAAATACAATGTATTTCTAAAACAGAAAAGGGATAGTATAGATATGATAGGAATAAAAGGGTAGATTATTGAATCTACTTTTAAAGAGCAACAAACTGTTTAAAATGTTTTACATTGTTATGGATTTTAGTTTATTGATAGAAATTTAAAGTTAATTTTGTTATACTATATGTATATTTCTACTCTTGTTTAAGGTATTATCTTTGTGCAGCTCATTTGAAATTGTAATGTATAATGAAGAAATGCAGATTAATAATTAGTCATCCATGATAATCAAGCTTATAGTCATGTTAGTTAAGTTTTCTAGGTATACATAGATATATTTCAACTAGGTAGGTAATCTTCAAACACTTCAAAGACCTACAGAATATGGCATTTAAATGTTTTAACAACTTAGACTTTTCTGGACAATGACACATGTCTGCTCCTGGCAGCACCGATTTACTTTAAAAAAGATGATAAGCATCAAAGAAACTCCATATGGAGTTTGCTTTCCTTATGACAAAAGTTAGTCCTTTGGGCAAGAAACTCTTCTTGCCTGGACTGCTTGACAAACTGTTGTATCTACTGGACATGCAGGACCCATGGTAAAATGACCACTAAATTTTGCCAAAGCAAGGCGAGATGGTCCTTCAGGTTCTTACTTCATGGAGGCACTGCCAGATTTTCTACAGAACACAGGGAGAAGTGATTGAGAGACTCTAGGCCTATAGGCTGAAGAAAGATGCCCCAACATTGCAGAGGAACTTTGGGTGATTCTCCAGGCAGCCAGCTTTCTCTGTCATTCTAGATTTTTGGAAGTTGCTTACAATGCACTTCCTGTTTACTT
The DNA here is from genome assembly GCA_902168415.1 of Peromyscus melanophrys. Lineage (NCBI taxonomy): Eukaryota > Metazoa > Chordata > Mammalia > Rodentia > Cricetidae > Peromyscus > Peromyscus melanophrys. Next base: position 14,776 of record CABHPR010138916.1, on the reverse strand, counting down.
AGGTAATATTATATCCTTCTGGGGTCTTTGATGTAGTTGAAGACTAAATAGCTATAATTATAGTTTTCCTTGGTTATGATAAAAGATAAATTAGATATGAAACCTTAGACTCACAAATATAGGATAGTATATTTTCTTTAATTTTTCCAAATACAGATAGACTAGATGTTGTAACTGTAGTTCATGCTTGATAACTGTTATATATAATTTTACTATAGTAAAGCTAAACCCTCCTTTTGGATTAGATAGAAAAGAGGAAGTGCTGTGGATGTCTTTTTGTATGCTATGAATATATATTGTTCCCATTGGTTAATAAATAAGCTGCTTTGGCCTATGGCAAGGTAGCTTAGAGGCAGACAAAAAAAACCCCAAACAGATAAACAGAGAGAAGAAAGGAGAAGAGGGAGAGATGCCAGCTGCCACTGAAGGAGAAGCAAGATGCCAGTAGACTGGTAACGCCACAGCCACGTGGTAACTTATAGATTAATAAAAATGCATTAAGTTATAATAGCTAGTTAGCAAGAAGCCTGCTATAGGCCATGAAATTGGTAATTAATATTAAGTCCAGAATGATAATTTTATAAGCAGCTGAGGGACAGTGGGGCTGGGCAGGACAAGACAAACTTCCGACTACAAATGATATAATTTTTGGAGTCTTAATTTAAATGTTAATAATTATTAGCATACCCTGGTTTCTATACAGATTGCATAAACCTATCATCTTTTAAAATATATGCATATATATATATATGTATATGTATACATACACACACATATATTTAATGGGGCTGGAGAGATGGCTAAGTGTTTAAGCGTGTTTAGTATTCTTATAAGAGAAAACAGTTTGGTTGCCCATACCCATGTAGGATGCAACAACTTATCTGCATATAACTACAGCTCCAGAGCTTGAGGCACACACTTTTTGGCTTGATAGGCATTTGCATTTGCATATATTCACACTCAGCCCCACACATATAAATGTAAAAACCAAGATATATAATAGGTACATTATTATTATTTTAAAAATATAAAAGTTGAAGCATATATGACACCATTACAAAAATTACAAATGCATACAAGCCAATTTCAAATAGGCCTTTTACTACTCAGTAGTTAACAATTGACCAAAGGAAGATATAGATACAGATAAATATGCATAGACTTGCACACAGCACAGCTAAAGCATTTTGAAAATGTTTAGAAAGATGGCGTTTTGTAATCACAGTAATTAGAATTGATAACGTTAATTTTATTCCACATATGCTCTAGTAGTTAGAAGGGAGCATGTTCTCATTACTTTGGAAATTGGTCTCTCAAACTAATATTGTATTGAGAAATCTTGCATAATGAATGAGTTCTTCTCTGACATTATAGAGAATTAGTGAAATATATAACTGTCATTTTTCCCCCACACATAGTTATTTCTGTGGATTGCAGAAACAGTAAATAGAACATCAAGTCATGAAACTACATTCTATTCATATATTCTGATATGGTCCATGGTATTTTAATGTTATATGAAATACTAGGTATCAAATAAGATAATGAAAAGATAATGAAAACAGAATATGACATCTACTCCTTAAATACAAATATTTTGATGAATTTAAAATAATTTTACATTTATTAAGATATTCTTCATTCTCTATGAGAATATAGTAAGTTGCTAGCAAGTAAATCATTAGCATGCTTTACTGCTACTATTTTAAGTTTATTACCATTCTAAAGAGACAAACTAACACTTAAGAATTAAAAGTAACTTATTTATTATAAATTGATTATTTTCTCTTTTAGGAATCATTTTATTATAGTTTTTTTTCTATTGTGTCTGGGCTATCCAGCTTCTGGTTCCTGGTCATCCAGGCAGTGTCAGACATGGCCTGCCTCTCCCAGGGTAGGCCTCAAATTAGAACAGTCATTGGTTGGCCACTCCCAATGTTCTATACCTCCATTGCCCTAGCACATCTTGCAGGTGGGATAATTTGTATGTAGTAGGTTTTGTGGCTGGTTTGGTGTCCCAGTCCCACCACTAGAAGGCTTGCTTGGTTACAGAGGATGGCCAGCTCAAGCTCCAAATCCTCCATTACTAGGAGTCCTCTCTAGGGTCACCCTTGTAGAAACCTGGGAGTTTCTACTGCACCAGATTTCCACATTTGCCTCAAAAAATGCCCTAGAATTCCAGTTGTCTCTTTGTGAATTCTCTCCCACTGTCCATCCCCTTATGTGCTTCTATATCCCAATGCCCCCAGTCCACCCACAGAATCTATTCTATTTCCCCTTCCCTATATTCCCCCTTGAGCTCTCCTTCCTACTTAGCATCTCTGGGTCTGTGAATTATAGCATGATTATCATTTACATAACAGATAATATCTACTTATAAATGAGTACATACCATATTTGTCTTTCTGGGTCTGGGTTACCTGACCCAGCATGACTTTTTCTAGTTCTATTTATTTGCCTACAAATTACAAATTTTGCCTAAAAGTTACAAAAATGATGTATTTTTTTAACAGCTAAGTAATACTCCATTGTATAAATGTACCACATCTTTTTTTAAGAATAAATTCTTCACTAGAGGTACATGTAGGTAGTTAAAATAATTCCTAATGATATTCTTATTTACTCAAAAATAGATGCCTAGCCCACTTATCAGCAGAAGTTTCCTTTGCCAGCTGATGGGAGTATATGCAGAGACCCTGAGACAAACATTAGGCAGAGAGAGAGAGAGCTCAAATTCGAGATCTCCAATGGCACCCTCCCCTTGAAGCTAAGGGACCCAAAGAACAGGAAGAACTGTAGGAGCCAGAGGAGTCAAGGACACAAGGAGAACATGACCCACTGAAATTAACTAAGTAGGTCTCATAGGACTTACACAGACTGAAGGAGCAATCATGGATCCTACATGGATCTGTGCTAGGTCCTTGGCATATATGTTATGGTTGTTAACCTAGTGTTTCTGCTTGACTCCTGACAGTGGGAGTAGAGGTGGTGTCTCTGACTGTTTTGTATTCTTTTGGGACCCTTTTCCTTCTAATGGGTTGCCTCACCCAGCCTTGATATGAGGGTTTGTGCTCAGTCTTATTATTTCTTGTTATGCCATGTTCAGTGGATATCACAGGGATACTTGCTTTTTTTCTGAAGGGAACCAGAGGAGGAGTAGATCTGGGGGAGAGAAGAAAGTGCAATCAAGATATACTGAAAACAAAAACAAATAAATAAAATAGAAAATGTTGTCTTTCTCATATAACATATCCCCCTTCCCTCCACTCTTCCCAATCCCCTGTTTCCTTTCTGTTTCTCATTAGAAAACAATAGACTTCTAAGAGACAACAACCAAACATGACTGAATAAATTATAATAAGATGAAGCAGAAACTTTCATATCACAGTTTGACTCAGCAATGCAAAAAGGAAGAAAAGAGTCCTAAGAGGAAGGAGTCAGAGATCCACTTGTTCTCATTGTCAGAAGTTGAATAAAATTACTAATCTGATAGCTATAATCCATACACAGAGGAACTGGTATAGACCCATGTAGGCCCTGTGCTTACTGCATCAGTTTGTGTGAGCTCATATGCACCTTGCTTAGGTCATTCAGTAGGCCTTGTTTTCCTGATGTCCTCCCTACCCTCTGACTCTTTTAATCTTTCTATCTCTTCTTCTTCAGAACTCCTTGAGCACTGGTGGGAAGGATCTGATAGAGACCCGCAAATTAGACTCTCCATAATGTCTGATTTTGTGTCTCTGCATCTATTCCCATCTGCTGCAAGAGGAAGCCTCATGATGACTGGATAAGACACTGATCTACGAATCTATAGAAGAATATCATTAGGAATCATTTTATTGTTTGTTTGTTTTTGTCATTTGTTTGCTTTTTGACCAGTCTTGCTTGATTTTACCCTAGGGGTTTGGTCTATCTAGTCTCTAGTTCTTGGTTACCCAAGTAGTGTTGGGTGTGGGTTCCTTGACATAGACTGGGCCTTAGGTCAACTAAAACATTGATTGGATACTCCCACAAGTGAAGTTCCATGCCACCATTGACCTAGCATATTTTGCATGTAGGAACAGATAGATTGTAGGCTAAAGTTTCTGAGATTGTGTTGTTGCCCATGTGTATCTTTCAGTAGCATACAGAGTACCTTCCTGCACCAAAGAGAGTAGAACTTAGGGGTGAAGGCTCCATGCAGACAACAATCTGACTTCTCCATTTTAATGCGATGTGTGGATGTTGTCCTCAGCAATGTGGGCCCACTGTCAATTTTCAAATATCAACCTTTTATATTAGCATCTTCCTGGGTTATTTGGGGATTTCCATGGGACTCCCTTGGCCAACAACTCTATAGAATACCACCCAGACACACCACTGGGAAACCTGCTTGATTAGGAGAGATGGCCAACTGAGAGTTTGTACTATTACTAGGAGTCCTCATTAGGATCTCCTTCATAGATTCCAGGAAGTTTTCACTTTACTAGTTTTCTACACAACCCCCCAAAATTCCCATTCCAGCCATCTCTCCCAGTACTCACTCCCTCTGTCACAACCCCTCCACCTAATCTTCTGTGATGCTGTCCCCACCTGTCCCCAATCCAGATTTAAAATATATTCTATTTCTTCTTTCCAGGGAGATCCAAGTGTCCACCCTATACCCCTTGTTATTACTTGTGTCTATAGATTGTATCTTGGTTATCATTAACTTAACAACTAATATCCACTTATAAGTGAATGCATATCATATTTGTCTTTCTGGGTCTGGGTTATGATATTTTAGATGATTTTTTCAAGTTCCATGCATTTGTCTGCAAATTTCTGGATATCATTTTTTAACAGTTGAGTAATATATCATGGTGTAAATGTACCACATTTTGTTAATCCATCCTTGTGTTGAGGGACATCTAGGTTGTTTCATGTTTCTGGATATTATGAATTAAGCTGCAATGAACATGGTTGAGCAAGTGTCCTTGTGGTAGCTATACTTCATGTACTATTTTGAATAGATATGTAGAGAGTGGACAACGTGAAATTAGAAATGGAAACTTGACTTCTGGCTCCTTTGACACACTTGGCTGTGATGGGGACTTTACTGTGCACATGTTTTTAGAGGCAGCACTACAAGGCAGAGAGTCCACACACAATTGGTGGTGACTTGAACAGAGCTTGGCTGTAGACCCATTCTACTATGGGTCCTGAATGAAACTTCCTTCCCATGGAAGGCTGCTTTGCTCCTCCCTGGGAAAGTCCAACTTTACAGGAAAGTCTGATGGGAGAAGTTTGCCAGAATGTTCAGTATAGGGATGTCATCTCTGGGGAAGAGTTTCTCTCCCTCTCTGCAGACCTTATTTCCCTGCACTTCTTTGTCCATGAAATTTCCTCCTCCCATGTTAGCATGTCTATTAGTGTCATCATTGTTCTGGAGTTTGCTTACAAAGGTAGATTTTGTGGTATCATGAGAATAACTTCCCTGTCATTTCTTGAAAACACAATCTCCCAGCAGACTTCTTGGCCTTCTGACTCTTACAATCTCCCTACAATCCTTTCTGCAATGTTCCCTGAAACTTAGGTTCAAGAGTTGTGTTACATTGGGGCTGATCATCAAGGTGTTGTTTATGTTGTTGTTGAAATACACCTTGTAATTTCTTTTGAAAGTAAGTTATCACCTGGTACAGAACAGAAACTGTGGAGAAGATTTATACCTATCAGGCTAAAATCATGCTATTTACTATTTGGTTTGGATTAAATTGAGTGAGAAATCAATTTTTTCTTTTTCCTTTTTTGGCTTTTTTAAGACAGGGTTTCTCCATGTAGTTTTGGTGCCTGTCCTGGATCTCACTCTGTAGCCCAGGCTGGCCTCGAACTCACAGAGATCTGTCTGTCTCTGCCTCTCGAGTGCTGGGATTAAAGACACCACCATCCAGCAAGAATTTTTTTTAAAGTAATTTCTTTTGGTAGGGAAGTGCAAAACAACATAATCTTAGCACATTTCAAAATAGTTACTTGCCCATTTTTCATAATGGTAATTTGTTTCTGTTTCTTGTTAGAAGGAAGAGAGTATTTATTAGAAAATTGTGCTTGGAATTTGGAGAATGTCTGAAGGTAAGCAATTATTCACTCTATGATACTAAATTCAAAGATACCATAATTTTGTCAAATATCCTGATATTCTTGCTTATCATCTTCTATTCTGGAAAATTGTAATTCTCTGTGGTTGACTAGATCTCCAGTTTTAAGAACTTCAATTTATCAAATTTAGACTCCAAATTATCTAAAAAGAGTTGCTTATTATTTTAATTTGTTTAATTTTTGTTTTCTTGGTAGAAGGATGAGAATAATGTCCTGTAAGCATTTTGTATATCATCCCAGAATCTGGACACACTAAGCATATGTGTAAATAAGGCTTCTGCATATAAAAAATGATTTATAGACTTCAAATATTTTCAAAATCAAAGTTCAAATTCTATATGTGGAAGTAATGTCACACCTCATACAGCTATGCTAGAAAAGCCTTTTACATTATGAATTCAGTTCTTATCTAACTGGCTGTATGATAAAAATTATATTCAAAGCTATGAGGCAATAATTTTTAATTTTCTTCAGCTTAAAATCTATTATCACCACAGCAGGTGTCAGATAAGAAAATTTATTTTTCTATGGCACTATGTTGGATGTGGAGAGGCATTGTATTAATCCAGTAAATATAAACCTGCCTACTACTAAGAAAAAGAGAGCCAATATTTTACTCCTCACATGTAAGCAAGAGTATTTTAAAAATTTGAATTTGAAAAATATATGTCCACTGCATGATATAAATAACCTATATTGTATAGTATAGATAATGAAGTTGAAAACCTTAAATTAATATATGTATCATGTGAATTTCTAGAACCATCATTGCATGATATTATAGTTGTGTTATTTTAAAACATAATAAATATATGAATTGTGTGATGTCTTTGTGGTAGAAAGGGAGGGAAAGTGGTTAGGCACTGTAATTCAAAAGTGGGGTAGCTTAGGTAAGAGATGGCAATATCCATGGGGAGCAGTGTCAGGCACAGCAAAGTAGTTGGAGAACCTATGAGAAGAATCATGTTAGAACTTATGTTCCAAGAATCTTCAAGAGACATGTCTTCTAATCTCATGTGAAACGTCATCATGTATTGTTCCAAACTGTCTGTATCTCTATCAATTGGAGATTTATTTTGGTATATGAAATAATACACTGGAATATATAAAATTTGAGTGTTGCTCATCATATCCCTGCACCACATACTAAGAAGAAATTCCATTTGATTAAACTAGTTCATTTTGAGAAAATATGATTAGTAATTTGGAGGCTGGTAACATTTTCTATTAGGAGTCTTCATGTGTTCTCTATTGAAAAATTATTTTAAAGAATTCATGTTCTGTGAGTATATGAGAGTTTGACAATGAACCAGTGATTTTCAGGAATTTAATCACTATCATAAATAGCTATGCTATCAATAATTGTTACTCTACTCACTGGTCACAGTGCAAGCACACTAAAGTGTATTTAAAACTCTTGATAGCATATCAAAGAGGAAATGAAAAGATTGCACTAGCCAGAAGTGAGAGATGACAAGAAAACAGTGTTTTCTGGACATTGAATATCAGTTGGAAATATAATTCCACAGCGTTTGACACTCTGGCTGATGTTTCTTGGAGGTTTGATTTTTGCTGAAGAGGAAACAGAGGAGGGGAGGATCTTTGGCAAAGAGGAGTTGGGGGTGCATGGAAGAGTGGCAGAACTGGAAACTGTGATTGTAATGTGCTGTATGAGGGAAGAATCTATTTTCAATAAACGAGAGAGAGACAGACAGACAGACAGACAGACAGACAGACAGACAGACTGCATGTAGAAGAACTGTGCAAGGTCTAGCCTAATGATATTCAAGCATGAGGAGGAGAGGTGAGCATACAGCCCCATCCCCAGATAAGGATCTTTGGCAGTTGATCCCTGCTGGGAGGAGAGTCAGTTTTCATTAAGAGTATAGTCCTGGCCTGGTGGTGGTGGCATATGCCTTTAATCCCAGCACTCGCCAGGAAGAGCCAGGTTGACAGAGTGAGATCCAGGACAGGCACCAAAACTACACTGAGAAACTCTGTCTCGAAAAACCACCACTACCACCACCAACAACAACAAAAACAACCCCTCCCCCCAAAAAAAGTATAGTCCTGTTTGGTTTGACCACCCTCCAACGAAGACTACACATGTAAGAGTATCTAGGCAGCACAAATTAAACTTGATGGGTTCAAAAATATAAACAAAAACAGAGGCATAATTGTTTGGGTTGAATGACTGAAGTAAACTTGGGGGGAATCTGGCCAAAGTGGTGACTATGGTCAGTATACATTGAATGAAATTCTCAAGAACTAATAAATATGAGAAAAGATACAAAAATATTCTTGATAAAATGAGACTTGACAAGCCTCATTTTCTTAGAGTATGTATTTGAATGAAAAATAATAATGGGAATCTCATTATATATATGGACAACCTAGTATTTCTTTGGATTACACTTCAAATTTAAAATAATTTGAAGAATGATGTCAGAAATTTGGCAGAAAAGAAGACTCAGACTTTACTTCCTCCCAGAAATACTAACACATTAAAAAATCTGTGGATGCTAAAGCCTTAAGAAAATCTCTTAAAAACATTTGTGAAGTTACCATACTCTAGAGAAGTTCAAAGTCTCACAAGAAGTAGTGAAAACAGCATTTCATCTCAGCTGTGTTTATCAAGGCCAGAGGCTTTCATCAGAAGGCAAAGTAGAACTCACAGCAATTTCCTCAGGATGGAATGGGAACAGTGACACACACATCTAATCTTCTGGTTCAGAGGTCAGTGATGAAGTGTTGATTCGTCATCTGATACCAGCTATTTTATCTGACTCAGAGTAATGGTGGGAAAGGGGAATTCCCTGGGTTTTTCAGTCAGTGAGAATGAAAGCTAGTTCTGTGTAGCCATGTTGGAGAACTGGTCCATAGTACTGCAATCAGACACTAGAGGGAAGAAGAGACTGCAAGATTCTCCAAAGGACCCTGAAAGCTTACCTCAGGGAGGCATCGCCCAAGTTCAGGGAGGAAGTATTCCCATGATAGGTTTCTCAGGCTCCTAGATTTCTACCTGACTCGTTTATGAAAAACTTGTGTTGTATGAAACTAGGAAACAAGGCCTGTGAGGAAAGGCTACTTTTTCAAATGCAAATTTTTAAAAAATAGAGATATTCCAGTCAATTAAAAAAAATAGCAACAAATCAATTTCCAAATGCTCTGGTAAAGGATTTTTCAGACTCATAGAGGCTAAGCAAAAAGGAGGACTCGGGGGAGATTCATGACTCTCTGGGAACAGGAAACAGAATAGATCTGGACTGGAGGCAGGTAGGGATGGGAACAGAAGGGAGCTGGTGCGGGGGATATAGTGAAAGAGTACTGAGAGAAACATCTGGAATCCAGGGGGCACTTGAAGGTAGAAACCTAGTTAGGTGGGAACTCCTAGGAATCTATGAGGGTGACCTTAGCTAAGACTCTTAGTAATGTGGGATACGGAACCTGAACTGGGCCATCTTCTGTAACCAGCCAAGGCTTCCAGCAGTGATTGAGGGGAAAAAAAGAAACAAACAAACAAAAGAGATTTATGTAAAATATCAAACAAAATCTAAAATTATCAGTTTGACTCTGTGGTGTTTTGAATGAGAAATGTCTCCTCCTTTAGGCTTATGTATTTGAGAACATAATCCTAACCGTGTATCTCAGCACATAAGCATAACAAAGTTGTACTGTTTGGGAAAATTATGGAATTATTAGGGGGTTTTCCTTTGCTATAGAAAGTACATCAACTAAAGTGGGCTTTGAAAATCTGTATTCTTGAACCACTTCCAGGTCACTCTCTTTATTTCCTATGTTTGTGGAGATGTGATCTCTCAGCCTCCTTTTCCAGACTCCTACTGTCATGCCTCCCCACCTCATGAGCTCTCCCTCTGGAACCATAAGTCAAAAGAAATGCTTTCTTCTGTAAGTTGTTTCTGGTCGCAGTATTTTATCAGAATAACAGAAAATTAACAATTGCAGAAGATAAGTGTGCAATGAATCAGGAAGATGACACTTTTACAATACAAAATACCAACCAATGAATAAGAGTTATAAAAATAGCCAGAGATTATCTTTATATAATCTGAAGAATACAATGAGGAAAGTAAAAGCTTCACTAGGTGATGTTGAAAACAAATTTGATCCAATAGCGCTAAGCATTGAACTCAAATAAAGTTGCTATGATAAATTATTGACTCAAAGAAAACACACACAAAAATAACACTTCATATTTATAGGACACAATTAAATTCAGCAACATTTGCATGTGCATACGCCAGAAAAGGAAACAGGCAAGGGAAGAGAATTGAAAGATAGACCTCATGTAGAGAAATTACTAACACTTTCCAACTCTGAGGGAGGAAATGGATATCTCAATCCAAGAATCCTAGATAGACGGTGAATTCAAAATCCTAATATGTAGGAAAATTATGATCAAACTGGAAATCCATAGACTAAATTTTAAGAGTAAAATAAGAAGAGCTACTCATCATACACCATGGATATTAAGTGAGATTATCAGCAGATTTTGCAGAAGAAACATACAAGCCAGATAGCACAAGGTAAAACATCAAAAATGCTGAAGTAAAAAGCATAAACGCCCCAGTAGAATTACAACTAGTCAACCAAGAATAGAAAGTGGGCAAAAGTTGCCTTCAAATATTTAAGGCACCCAAGCGAGGTAACTCAAATCAGTGATCTCAGCAATGGAAGTTGTGCTATTGGCATCTCTGAGAGTCTTAGATTGACCTACACAATCCATATTAACTTTAAGACTACCTTGTATTAGAGAATGAGACTCAATTTTAAGAAAGAAAAAGAAGAGGCTTGCTCCAGCATCATGGTCACAGACCCTTTTTTCCCTTGTATGGTAGGTGGAGTGTGGAAACTTTGTGGAGACTGTCAGTCACCAGTGTATCTGTAAAATGTGCATGTATTCTTACCAGACATGCATTTATGAGGGTGTATGTGTCTGGAATAAGGCAAGCAATGCCACCAAGATCATGGTGCATGTGGCTCATAAAGTGTGGGAAAATCACACTCAGAAGAACTCTGGCCTGAAATGTGAGGGCCTCAAGAATTTAATGGTTCCCTAGAAGAAGCAGAAACTTAGCTGCCATATATATTATTTTCTGAAAATTAAGTGGGAGCAAGTTTAAGTATAGAACTACTTCTTTTAAATTTATTTTTTTGTAAAATGTAAATCAGGCTCATTTCTACTAATTTTGAATGAGAATTATATATGTAACAAAAGGTTTTATAAATATATTTATGGACATGACACCTGTCTCCTGCAACTTGCCCTATCATTCTCACTTCTCACTTAATATCATATAAGTTATGAGTGGAAAGGAACAGCAAACTGAAGCATTCTTCATAGTCTCCATAAGCAAGAGAGGAATGATGCTGCTAGAAGAATATAAAACATTGTCTTTAAGATTCCACAGTAGTTGCACAAGGAAAACCTCTAACTCTACTGTACTATATTTACTTTTTATAATGAACCAACAGTAATATCAAATTTCTGCAAATCTGGTATTGTCAAAATGCTAGTGTTAAATTTACCACAGACATTGGTGAGACTCACTCTATATAAATAATTAATTTAAAAATGCTATATACATAAAGATTAAAGCAGAATGACTGTTTCAGAGCATGAGGGGGGAGTCTGGAAAGACAAAGGGATGATAATGGGCAACGGCAGAATGATAACGTACAAACGACAGTGAAGTGAATATGTACAATGATATAGAAACATGAAAATGCTAAAAATTCAATATTTCATGCTAACAAAAATTTTACAAGGCACAAATTTAAGTCTATTTAATCTCTTATTTTATACTAACCAGTAAACATTATTTTATAATTTGACATGTTCAGGGTTAGGTTTTACTTCAAATGGCAATGCAAACAAATTATAGATTTCCATATAGCTATATAGCTTTCTTCTATTGCCTTTTCTTATTTTAAAATATTGTTACTATATATATTGATATACTCACAAAAATTAATTGAGAATTTTAAGTCAGGCTGTTGATAGGTTTTTTTTTTTTATTGTCTGACTTCTTATGAAACTCATGCTGCTCCTAATATCTGTAAATTCATTTTTAGTGCTTCAAACCATATAATTTATGAGCTGAAAGGAATCATAAACAACTGAAAGATACTTTACATTCTCAATAAACAGGAGAGAGATGATGTTGCTAGAAGAAGATGACATATCTTCTCTCACATAGCCCAGCAGTTAGAGGAAAAACCATTAACTCTCCTGAAAACCTGTGGCATGGACTCAATTAGGTAAGTTGTATAATGATTCATGTACTACCTAGCAAAGGGAGTCAGTGTATCTTGTTAGTTATATTCTTTTCAGATTCTTATTCTAATGGTTGCTAGGAAGCAATGAGACATGAATAAATTTATTTTAGAAGGAATATTCAGGTGGAAGTAAAAATGATAGGGAGTGTTTCAAGAGATAGATGTCATGGAGATGATTTAGAATCTCGTTAGTAAGGATGTTAAAATAGCCACAATTCTCTGTACCAAGTATGCCACTGAAAAATACTACATAAAATTGTTCAAAATCTGTACTAGACTAGTAGTATAATATTAATTGCATTATGTTAAAACAAAGCACAGAGAGGCTAGCCTTCATGCTTAGATGAAAATGTAAGGGTTACTATCAGGTTCAATTTTGTAGTGATCTTTTAAGAACACATTGGGAAAAGATGATAACATGATTGACATCAAGATAGAAATTCCTGGATGCATGTTGAATATTTTGTGTGTAAATTATTTTTGCATACCATTCATCTAAATACTACCAGAGTGATAAATGGTATTTACTGTTATCATTATTTCTTTTAGATTCATAGAAAATTAGAAATTGAAGGAAAATAAGTAACAGACTTTGTTCAACACTTAATCAATGTAAGTAGTCAGTGGTTGAAACATCAATCTTTTTTGGTGAAAGCTCAAAAGTCCATTGTTCCTCTTTAAGACACAATGATCAATGCACTCATCCTTCTAATTGTCATAAACTCTTCTAATATTATGCTTGTTTTATTTATTGGCAGCCTATAGTTATTTCTAGTTAAAAGGATAGATGTATAAATGACAGACGATGAGATAAACAGTTGGATAGACATACAATACACACGTGTTGGAAAGACTGGATTTTACAAAGCTCTTGTAACATTTTCATGCTTCTAATAAGTCAAAGGAAGTTTGAGAATATTACTCTAGTAACAATATAAGGATAGATTACAGTGAATAGTAACTGAAATAATAATAGAAATAGAGAAATGAATTTGAGCCATCAAACAGAATGGAATCATGTAACTTGTAGCAATGTGGCTGAAACCAGAGAGCATTGTATCAAGTAAACTAATCTATGCATAAAGGATTACATGTATAAATCTATGGATGGTCTCATACATCAAATCTAAAAAAATTATTTCATACAAGTGGAAATAGTAGAGGACAACAGAGTCTTGGAAAGAAGGATAGGTAGGATAGGGAGACATTGGTTGTTGGGCCTCATAAGGCTCTAGTGTGAGGCCCAGTGTAACTTCGCAAGCCTACCTCAAGTTTGCTGACCTGTCTTCTGACATCACTTCCGCATATGAGTGACTCAGCTCAACCTGACCTAGATTCGCCTCTGCCTAGTTACTGCTGAGATGACATCATCTCATTGGCCTGCTATCCTCACCCCATCCTTCGTCACCACAACCTATATAAGTCCACTCCTGATGCAATAAAATGAGTTCCTGCTTTGACAAGACTCCTGGCTCAGTTTGCTTCTCTCCAGGGGACAGGGGAGGTCTGAGCCTTTGACACTCACCATCCCCATCCGGCTCAGCCCCAGGGAGAGACCGGCTGGACAGGTCCTGCCTCAGCCCTACCTTTCGGTCAGCCCGACAATTGGTCAGTTATACAATGTTACTGTTGGAATGAACAGGCTCTAATAGTCTATGGCCAAGGAGGGCAAATGGAGTTAACAATAATGCATTGCATATCTAATAGCTTGACAGAAATATGAATGTGTTCCCATTAAAAAATGGTAAGTTTCAGTTCATTATGAAAATTTCCTTCATTTGATCATCAGTCAATACACAAATGAACTAATTATGTTTTAACTCATAAATATAAAAATTTTGCATCAAGAAATATCTCTTTTAAGAAAAGGAAATACAATCTGACTGTTTAAAAAAGTTGAAAAGGATGCTGTCTTCGAGACATCAGTTTTGAAGCTGTAACCTGTTCTTTTAAAGGGCACACCTCCTCACAGTTAATTTGGAGAAGAGATAAATACTTTATTATTGGCGCACATAATGGAAGCAATGATCTCTAGAACAGTATCAAATACTCCGCCAGATTCCCGGTGAAAATATTTCATGGGTTTTAAATTCCTATTTTGGATCTCTTTTACCATAATATTAGTGGAACTTCCTATTTTGCTTTTAATCGCCATTCATCTCTCTGTTAGTCATGAGTTGATGTGTGCCATCAAAATAACAAACAAAACAGAGAAAGGCAAGTGCAACCATTAGTACTTAGTGTACATTTGAAATCCTATAAAGTAAGGAAGTACCTTATCTGCCTACCTGATATATAAAAGAAGACCTAGTTTAAAGATTGTATGCTTTTTGCATATATATGTGTGTGTGTGTGTGTGTGT
>CABHPR010138915.1:63967-78537 GCA_902168415.1 Peromyscus melanophrys | reverse complement strand
CACACACACACACACACACACACACACACACACACACACACACACACCAGAGACCAGATTTGTTTCGTGTATTTCAAAAGAGCCCAATATTCAGAGATCTATCACTATAACTCATTGTGACAGTTGTTCAAGGGGGAAAAAAGAAATCAATGCCCCAAATGCATTTTATAAAACTCAAAATCTACTTCTGAGAAAGAGCTATGATGAGCTAGAAGTAAAAGACATTTTCTCAACATGATAAAGAACAATGATCACAAACCTTGTGGTTAAAGAATTCCTCCATTAAAGTCAGATGCAAGACAAGGGTGACCATTCTCTAAATTATTAAACATTCTAAAGCCCGAGGGAATAAAACCAGAAAACTAGAAAAAACAAGCCCAAGGGCAAAATGCTAGCAGATGGAGGCAAAACAACAATGTTTGCAGACGACTTGATTTTCTATATACGAAACGCAAGGCCAGTTAGACGGCTCAGGGGTAAAAGTGCTTGCCACCAAGGGCCTTACATGGTGGGAGGAGAGAACCAGCTCCCGTGGGTGGTCTTCTGACCTCTGTACTCACGCTATGTACACATTCATACGTACGTACGTTCATACACACACACACACACACACACACACACACACACACACACACACGAATGAAAAATTAAATAACATGTTCTTAAAGCTCAAGAGAATATGTGTGTACACATTCAAGAAAAATTTGAGTAAAGATTCATTATGGCAATGAAGTTATATATTATTTCCTGGATGGGCTTAAAGCACAGTCAGATTGTATAGAAATAACTAGTAAGCTCTCCTGGTAGATATTATAGAACCAGCAGAAAACATACCTTGCTTCTGAAGATTCTAAGTCAATTCTCGAAAATAACTTTTCAAGGTTGAGATAAGTGGGTGACTAACTACAGTCCTTTGTCCTGCTGTCTAGGCACGTGGCCAAGGGGAGAAGACACAAAGGAAGACAACAGAGGGCTGTTCTGTAAGAAAATATTCTACAATATGAAAAATGCTGTGAACAGGGTGAAAAGGCAAAGGAGAAACTGAAAACAAAAACAACTAATATATTTGACATGTCAGAGGGAAGGAGCATTAACTTATAAAGATTAAAAAACTTATAAAATATAGTAATAGGAAAATTGGCAAAGTATGAAAATAAACATTCCATTATTTAAGAAAAAACCAGTTGAGGGTCTAGGTACAGCCTGTCTCAGGGGAAAGGAAATGGTAAGAATCAGTCTAAGAAGAGGTCAAGGAAGGTGGCGCCCACCACACCCTGGTGAGAGCAAGGCTAGCTCTTTCTCCAGGATGGCCAAGGGACACAATCTGCATTACGCATATGTAATTTAAATATGTCTTCAAGCACATGTTTGAATTCCTCTAGAAATTCCTACAATTTATCTTTGGAGGACAGTTCAGCTATTTCAGCATTTTCTCATTATAATTTATCTTTAAAAGACAGTGGTGCATCAAATAATTTACCAGGATGTTTACCACATTGCAGTTCATAATAGCAAAGAGCTGAACACAATCTAAATGTCTAACAGGAAGCAATTGATTCAATGGCATGCAACCACAAAAATTATATTGCAGAACCATATTTATGAGGCAAAAAAAATGCCATTACAATTATATGTGTAATATGATTATATTCAATAGGCTATCTATATTAAAAGAAAAAAGTTGGAAAGATACATCAAAATATTGCTAACAGTGATTTTGGAGTTCTCAGAACACAGTGGAGTGGGTTTTGGCTTCTCTTTCTCTGTTTTCCTTAGCTCCAGCCATCCCTCTATACATCTGAGTCATATGGAGCGAGGGCAGCTTTGAGGCTGCGGGCGGAGCTGCACATTCCAGGAAGGAAGCCCACACATAGCCATAGCTCCTCTCACTGCTCAATAGCCACCATCCTGGCTGGCCTCCTGGCTCCACTCATCTCTTCTTGTCCCCTGAAGTCACCTCCATCCTTCCCATTCCTGGCATCACAGGCAATTCTCCTGTGGGTCTTTAATTCACAGCAACATCAGAAGCAGAGCCAGGCATCTCTCTGCCCAGGCCTGCTAATGCAACTGCAGCTTGGCCATTGCCTAGCAACCAAACTGCTTCTGGTGCTTCCTCCTCCCTTCCCTACCTCATCCCTCCTCCTCTGCTCCTGGCAGACACCCAGACACCCACATACTCATGGAAGAAGCTGGGAAGACTGCGTGGGAGGTGCTGGCCATGAAGTCCGCGATCTGTCGTAGCGCCCAGATGTTGGAGGAATTGTTGCCCTTCTTCATCTGTTCCTGGATGAGACCTTCCAGCTCCTCCCTGAAAGACTGCAGCAGGCCGAGGGGTTGGTACCCAGTCATTATGGAGAGCTGAGGGCCCAGTAGGTCCTCACAAGAGGTTGAGGCCCCACAGATCCCTGGGGATTGGTGCCCAGCTCCTCATGGCAGGGCTGAGGACCCTGCAGATCCCTAGGAGCTGAGAGCACAGCAAACCCTGAGGGTCAAGTCCCTGAGCTCCCCACAGGGGATGATCTCCACCCACTCCCCTCCTGTAGCTCCTCACAGGAGGACAACTCCTGCAAGTCTCCAGGGGTCTCGTCTTCCAGCTCTTCAGTAAGGGCTAAGGACCCTGAAGGTTCTCCAGAGGTAGGTTCACTAGGCCCTCAGGTACCTCCTCAGATTGTTGTATAGGTTATTAAGGGGACTGTGGGGGTGGACCTGGGCCCCCATTTTCTTTGGAGGTAGTCCAGGTTCCAGCTCCCTTCTATATGAGTGATGGCCAAGGCCATACCAGGCGTGGCAGGCCTTCACTTTAGATAGAATTAACTGGATGAGAAAGTGTGCCACCTCCCTCCCCATTAGCACATCCAGGGCTCTTCTCACACGCCTCAGTTTCTCTGTATTCTTAAGGATGAGGGAAGAGATGGAGAAGGACTGGAGGACTTCTGCAGTAGCTCCCACTGCGGTGTGCTGCTTGTGCTAAGCTCAGTGTTCGGCCCGCTACACTGTGAACTTCTTATCTTGCTGGCCAGGTGGCGGGAGGAAACATGGGAGGAACAGGGAGCTCTATGACACCGAGGATCCTCTGGAAAGGGGAAAGAAGCAAGGCTCCTGCGCGGTCCCCATAGCCTGCCTCGCCCACTCGCCATGGCTGGAGCTGCTCCCCTCCGCACCCCTCCTGCGACTCTCTGCGTGTCTGGCGGCTGCCTCACGCCAAGGCCTTAAAGAACCTGCTGTCTTCCTCCAGGCCCTTGACACAGTGTCACAGAGACCCGGCTCATTCCTTCCCATTCCTCTGAGCAGTGTGTGTGCTCCTGGTGAAAACTGCCCACAGACTATGGGATGCCCTGTTCCAAAAGGCCCTGGAGAAGTCAGCTTCCTTCCTGGGCTTCCCAGCCTGCGTCCTACAGAGCCCCAGGCACCATCCTCCTAGTCCTCCCTCCCTCCCCTGCTCTTCTCCCCTGTCCAGAGGTCAGCACCACTCTTACCTGCCCAGCCATCCATCTCCTGAGTGTACTGCCTGCCTGGGGAGTGAGCTCTGAAGCCAACCCAGCCAGGTCTGTAGACTCTAGGTCAGGCTGGCTCCTGTCCCATTGTTCCCCTTAACTCCCTTCCTCACCCCCGGCTAGACATTCAGACTCTACGTGCTCTGCGGTGAACAGCATACTCCACGCTCCTCAGCGAAGGGTACCCTAGGCCAGCCCCTTACGACCCATCCTTCAGTTTACACAGTCTTATCTGTTGCCTGTTGCAGGAAAGGAGAAACTGGAAACCGAATCTCAGATGCGCCATCGCAAACTGGGGCAGGGGTTTTACCTCCGCCACGTTTTGAACCAGAATTTATGCGCACCCCCAGGCTTCCCTTTGACCAGTGGTTAGGGAGGCAATCAGACACCCACATGGCCAGGCCCATCTTGTTCAGCAAGCCTAAACTTCCAAGACCCTGAATGAGGGAAGAGGAGCCACTGGTCTTTCAGGTCCCTGGGAAACCAGCCCTCCCTGCCCTGCCCACTCACCGGGCTCTGCAGGATCATGGTGACCCGCTTCTTCTGCTCCATCAGGTTGAAGTCCTGCCGCAGGTCAGCCGCGCGGTTGCGAAGGCGCAAGTATTCAGGGTCATCCTCAGAGAACCGGTCAAAGTAGTGCTGTCCTTGAGAGGGTGGCGGCGAGGCCGCCTCAGGGACCGTGTCCTCGCTCATGTTCCTGCTAGGGCTTCAATCCACTTCTGGAACCCTGTGGAAGAAGGCTATGTGGGACAGGCTGGACACAGGCTGTGCTCCTGGTGACCAACTGCTTGCTGAGGCAAAAGGTGGTGTGATTCTCCATGCCCTGCGGCTACTTCCAGGTGAGAAGGCAGGTTGCCTCCTGGGATGATGACCCACAGAGGCTGCTAATGCACCATCAGCTGCTGGGCAAATAAGGGTCCAGCTCAACTGGTCATGTGGAGTGTCAGAGGAGACTTCCTGGGTGGAGTGGAAATATAGCTTGTAGCCCTTTGAGTCTTTCTGTGTTGCGTCCCTACATAGTAGGGCAGAAGCTGAACCAGTACCCATAGCACTTCAGTAAAAGGCTGACCTCATCGGAGTGGGCTAGAGTGTAGTTCATAGGGAAAAGTATTTGCCTAGCATGTCTAGGCACTGGCTGGGGACACATGTCTTGGACAAATTATATAAAGAACTTTTTTTTGTAGGCCTCTTCAAAAGCTATGGTCGAGAAATTCACTAAAGAACACTACTGCCAGGAACCAGGATATAGCTCAGGTGAGAGAGTGCTTGCCCAGCACGCTCCAGGAGTTGGATTCTACCCTCACCACTGCATAAATGTGGCATAGGGACACATACCCACAATCCCAGTATTCAGGAGGTGGACACAGGAGACTCAGGCATCCAAGTCATTATTGGCTACATACAGAGTTCAAGTCCAGCCTGGGATACATGAGACTGTCTTTTAAAAAGCCCTGCCATGGGTACCATCTGACTGATCCTACTGGACAGATGTTTGGCAACAAGAGATGGGATGAGGTACTGGGGTTAGGAAAGAATGGAGAGGAGGAGGAGGAAGGTATGGAGGAGAGAAAACTCTCTTCAAATTCTAAAACAGACTTGGCAGGGTGCACGTCAAGCACAGAGTACTTGGGGGCATCCAAGCAGATTTGTCCCTTTCCTCTAAGTCAGGGCTATCTGACCTTGGGCTTCTCCAAGCCACAGTCATCTACAAACTTCAAGCTTGAGAACCTCACATTGAGTTACACCAAAAAAGTAAAATAAAATCTCACAGTGTTTTAAATAAGCTTATGACTCTGTGTTGGACCTGTCCAGAGCTGTCCTGAGCCTCATGCCTGTTCTAAATGCAGAGAGGGGCCTGGGGCTGGGGGCCATTTCTGGTGAGCAGGTCTGGACTGGAAGTCAGATGCCTGCACTTTAACCAGCCCTGTCCCTTGACACCTGGATGGGCTCAGGGGTCTCTTTCCCTCTCTCATGGGGGGAGGGGGGACAGAATGACCACTGGGCTCCCTGTCAGCTCAGACCATAGATGGTTGTGGAAGTTGGAGACAGATAGATCCCTGTAGAAGAGACCGGAAGATGGAGGACCTGGATGTCCTGGGACAAAGGAATTTCCTGCCTCCCCAGCCCTAGAAGCCATTGCTGAACACTGTGCCTCCACTCTGCCCCCATCCAGCTCATCCTTGGACCTTGAGGGTAAGAAGGGATGGGAAGATAGGTACAGAGGACCCATCCCACCCAGGCTGTGAAGACATGTGAGGGGCAGCAGAGTCTCTGGGTTGTAGCCAGAAGTTCTCTCCCATGGGTCCTACCCACTCAGCTGTCACTGCTCCACCTGGTACCACGGTAGCAAGCTAATCCCCATAGCACTTCCAAAGCCTTGAGCCTTGGGTCTTTTTAAAGTAGAAGAAAGCGTCTCTGCCCCGTGAGTACCCTGGTATGATCAGGGACATATGAGCTACCTACACCCCAACACACATCCTCCGTGGACTCTAGGCCACCAGTTCCAGAAGCACCAAATTTCCTGCTTCTCTGGGCCTGGGGTGCTGTGGCCCCGCACAGCTGGTCCTGAGTTCTCCTGACTTCAGTCCATTCTGTCTAGCAGAAAGACACCAGTCGGCTCATCTCCACTGCAGAGCAGCTGTCCTGTCATGACTGGCTGCGCTCTGGCCATCTTCCTGCTCAGAGCTCAGCCCATGGTTCCAGATGTGCTCCCATGGGAATGGCTCTAACTCTGTGCCCATGGAACAGGGATTCTGTGAAAGTGAGGCACCCTTCCACAGGGCTGGTGGTGACCGGTTCCTGGAAGATGGCTTAGTGGGTAAAGGTAGCAATGCTGAAACAAACCCATCTGGGTTCAAATCTCAGCAATGTCACTTAGAAGCTGTGTGGTCTTTGGCTAGTTCACCTAACCACCGAGCATCAGTTAAGGGATAGCAAAGGGATAGATAAGTTCCCATTATCCTCCCTTCCCCCTAGAGGTTGAGTTCCATTAAAAGACAAATGATCCATGCCTTTGCATTAAAGCTCCCTCTGTATGTTTAAGGGTGCCTGGGGGCAGAGGGAGACTGCAGACATTCAGATTTTTATGGGGGCATGAGAAAGGATGTCCCACCAGCAAGAGCATCTGATAAAGGAGGAGAGGGCACTGGCTGACATTTTCTCAGAGTTAGTGTCTCTGGATGCTGCAGAGGTACATGGCCACTGTGATCAAGTCTTTGTCTTTAATCTTACTAGGTGCCTCTGAAGGGGTGTAAATCCTCTCCCATTAGGAACTTCATGAGGAGAGGCAGTGATTCATCTATAAGCACACTAAATAACCATAATGATGTGTTTTAGTCCAAGAAGCCAATTCAGTCTTGAGCTCTATTAACCATCAGTCCAGAGATCACTGGGCCAGTCATGATGGAGGCAAGCTTCTGGGATGCTGCCCCAGTTCCTGCACCAAGATTCAAAACTCCTTTGGAATTTGTTAAATGTCCAGAAGATAGGATTTTTTTTTTGTTATTCATTGTGATCTCCTTCCAAGGAAACTGGAGTTTGTGCTTAAAAAAAAAAAGTGCTATGGGCTCTCAGATAGCTTCCAGGGAGAGTCTGGCCACCCAGAAAGACCAGACATGGACCACAATTAGAAGTTAAGAGTTTCTGCTCCATACCATAAACATGCATGCACACATTCTCATATTCATATTCTCATTCTCTTCCCATTATCCTCCCTTCCCCCTAGAGGTTGAGTTCCATTAAAAGACAAATGATCCATGTCTTTGCATTAAAGCTCCCTCTGTATGCTTAAGGGTGCCTGGGGGCAGAGGGAGACTGCAGACATTCAGATTTTTATGGGGGCATGAGAAAGGATGTCCCACCAGCAAGATCATCTGATAAAGGAGGAGGGGGCACTGGCTGACATTTTCCCAGAGTCAGTGTCTCTGGGTGCCGCAGAGGGCATGGGATGGGACCAGGTGTGGAGTGCTAACAACAGTCTACGTAGCTCCTAGTCAGAGAGGGGAGTTCAGAGCAAAGACTTGAGTGTCTAGAACATCAGCCACAGTCAACTTCCACCATGGCCTCCAAAAGCCATCGACCACTTACCAGTGGGCTGAGCCAGGCCTGTCCAATGTCTGTCTTCAGTACCAGGTCTTCACTAGGAGGGCTGGCACAGCCACACGTCACACATCCAGGTGGGAACTGTCAACAAAAGAGCAGACATCAGTACCTTGGCCACACTGATCGCTGCTGAGGCTCGTCACCTGACTTACCCACAGATGCTAGGATCCACTGAAGAATGATCTGGAAATGAGTGTTTAAAAGTGAATCATGACTATCAATAGGTTAAGAAGGCTCCCGTCGCCTTTATAACTGGACTTGAACTTCCTTTAAAACCACCAAGCTGGGCTGTAAGGCACAAAGTCTCACAGGAAATTCCAGTCTGTGCTTGCCCACCAGAAGGTGTACTCAGACACAAAAATGCTAAAGGACCTTTTCCACCCTCAAATCCCATTGCCATTTTAATATCAGCCTGCCCAATGGACTGTGGCTTTGGCCAGTCCATACCATGGCCTCTCTGTGCCTGGCTGGGTCCACCTCTCTGCTCCGATCAGCCACTGCCACCAAGCATACCAGAGAGGCAACCTTGGCTCTTCCCTCTCCTTGTCCCATGGATTTCAGCCACAGAGGTCTTCTAGTTTTATGTCTTTTTGTCTCTGCCCCTCAATGGGAGGTGGCCTGTGTGACCCTTCCTGTCTCCTGATCACTGTCCAACTGGTTGCCAGAGTCACTGTCCCAAAATTGCAACCTGGCCCCTGCCTGCCATGGTCCTGCTGAAACCCAGTACCTTTGACAGGGACACCAAGCTGGTGTCTTTAATTCCTGCTCCTTCGGTCAAAACTTAGCCAAACTGAGATTCTGTTACAAAAATGGTAGGCATTCCTTTTTTAGCCAAATATAAAACTATAATTATGGATTTGCTTTTTAAAACCAAATGCCTGCTCCTTCTGTGTTGAATTCAATCTCATTGACCCCCACCAAGGAGCCCACTGGCGTGTGCGCTCTCTGTCTCCCTTCCCTCTCTCCCTCCTTACCCCATCCCCCTTGGGGAGGCCACCTATAGAACGAAATCACACCCTGAGGTGACATTCAGTGTCTGCTCCACCCTCTATTCCCATCATGCTCTGAAGCTGCTCGTAATTCTTGGGGACAGTGGGGTCTTCTGGAAGTATCTTTTCCTTTTGACCTCTCCGGATACTCAGGTGTCTTCTTTCTGGGGAATCTGTCTAATCTAGCTGTCACTCACTTTCACTTACCATTTTCATTCATCTTGCAACCTAACAGCAACAGCTATTACCCAGCATTCCTAGCAGGTGGAAGGGGTTGTCGTTTTGATATTTCTCTGTTCTAGGTATTGCACAGGACTGGGTAAAGTGGGTGCTGGATAAATGCTAACTGACTAAGTGAACATTTGACTAATAATGCACTGGGAAGTAGGGTCAGTTCAACAAAGCATCACCAGGTCTATCCAGGCCCCCAGGCCCCAGAGTCAAAGAAGGACTAAGGGGAGCCCACAGCACACAGTGGAGAGACAGAAGCCAGGCAGCTCCTTACATAGAAAGGTGACAGGTACCCTGAGAACTAAGTTATAACCTTGTA
This sequence comes from Peromyscus melanophrys, assembly GCA_902168415.1. NCBI lineage: Eukaryota > Metazoa > Chordata > Mammalia > Rodentia > Cricetidae > Peromyscus > Peromyscus melanophrys. The sequence continues at coordinate 69,403 of CABHPR010138915.1, read as the reverse complement.
AACACCATGCTCTTTTGATACCCAGCCCAGGGGCTGGCCCCTCAGGCCAGTCTGGAACAGAGTCCAGCAGATCACCCACCATTTCAGTGGGGTGTCTCTGGACCAGAACAGTCAGTCAGTCATCTGCTTGGCACACACAGCCTAAATGGTCATGAGCTGTCCTTCTCCTGCTGGTCATCACTGCTACAGGCTCAGCTGCCTGAGAGCCCAGCTCTGCCGCCTCCCAGGTCAGCTCTGAGCAAGGTCAGCCACAGACACTTGCTGAAAGTCTCAGGCATGGCATCAGGACTCACAATAGCATAGCCTTAATCCTGCCAAACAAGCCCAAGTCCACAGGTAACACTGACCCCAGGGGCCCAAGAAGCAGGTAATGTCCACACCACCCACTACATCACAACCCACAGTCCTCTCACTTTCCAAAAGCCCCTTACCCCAGTTTTGACCCACAGGACCCTTGCTGTCCGCACAGGAAGCCCTGGAGCCCTGGATGCCCCTCCCACTGTGGCCAGATCTTTGCCCTCCACAGCTCCAGGCCTCAGGAGGCTGGAGGCACAACTGTGCTGCAAGTCACTGCCAAGGGTACTGTCCTCCCTGTCTTGCTAAAAGCAAGTCCCAGTGGTCCCTGGAAGGTGCACTGGCTTCCTGAGGCTGGAAAACAGGAGCCAACACAGCCAGACATCGCTCAAATCTAAAGATTAAGCTCTGTGTGCCTTGAGAGGCGGGTGACTGTCTCCTGCCACCTCAGTGGGGTGTCTCCAGATCAGAACAGTCATAATGCTTGGCACACAGAGCTTAAACAGCCATGAGGTGCCCTCACCTTGCTGGTCACGACTACCACAGGCTCAGGGGCCTGAAAGCTCAGCTATGGGCAAGGTACTTGCTGCAAGCCTCCTACATGGCATCAGAACCCACACTCACCGATCCTCCATCCTGGGAGACTCCCACAAGTGGAAGAGGCAGCGGCCGTGGCCTTGCTGCTGTTCTGCAGAATAGATGTGGGCAGTGAAATGAGAGACTCAGCCACACCCTGCCTGCCATGTTCAGATAAAGGCAGAACCATGGGGGACACTTATCACCATCTCTCACACCACATGGTTCCACATTCTTCCATGTTCTGCCTCACGTAATAACCGCTGTGGTCATTTAGGACCAAAGTGCCTTTACAAAAGAAGAGGAGGAGGAAGGAAAGAGGAGGTAAAGCTGACGTCAGTCTTCTGAAACCCTGCTGGCTGGAAGAAGCTCTTCGCTACTACCTGCCTTGGGTGCACCCAAGTACTGATTTCTGGGTACTCCTTATGCACGCTCTTCTAGAGAGGCCCAGGAGAATGTTAAAAGTTTCTAGCTAAGAGTCTCACACCTAAAGGGCTAGTAGCTATGTTTCCCATCCACCTGTTGCTGTGAATGACAGCCACGGGGCTAGATTCCCTTTGTTCTTCTCCCTGTGCAGCTGTAACATTTGGACTGGTTGTGAGCTTCAGGGGCCAGGAGTGAGCAGAAACTGGAACTGGACCCAAGAGCAAGACACCCAGGAGAGAGAGACCTCTCCCAGGGAGCCATAGTCAGACTCTTCATTGAAAATGAGGGTGCCTATTACACAGAGAAATGCGGACACATGTATGCGGACATATATATAGTCAACTGGTCATCTTGATACAGGGCCTGGAAATGATGGCCTGGCCTGAAACAGACCTTGTCCAGTGCTTCTGGAGATAGAATATTGGAACCTCTGGATTCACTCTTAGGAGAATTGAGGTCTTGACTTAGATTTTAATGACAGCTATTATTCAGTGCGCAGAGCTGTGAACCCCAGGAGCTGCTGGGGCTGGGCTGGTCCTTCTCCCCAGCCCTACAATGAAGAGCCAGCATCTTGGTTTTCCAGGCAGGAAACTGAGGCCTTGGGAACCCGAGTGACTAGATCTGGGGCTCTAAGCTGGTCGAGAACAGAGCCTGAGTTTGAACACATCTGATCGACAGCTTGTTGTCTCTTTGCCGCCCCCCATGACATTGAGTAGATGCCACAGACCAAGTAGAATGGTGGTAGTGGGGGTTTGACAGGAATAGGGACATCAGCCAACAGCCCCAGCCCAAGGTCCAGGTTTTGTATCCATGCCAGAAGCCCCAGCATTCAGTCTGGAAAGGAGAGTCTGGTTCCCACTCCTGGCAAACAGACTCAGAACTGAGCTGGCCCCAGCTCAGGAGGAAGTGGCCATTAGGAGGCAGGGGTCAGGGAGGCACCTCTAGTACTCACTCTGAGAAGGTGGGCTGCAGGGGAGGCAAGTAGCCATAGATCACCCATACATAGTACCATGGCTGCTGGGTCCCTCAAGTAGATGGAGTCATCTCTGGGCTCTGCTGGACCTGGACTCAAAGACAGTCCTCTCACAAAATACCCACCATGTGCCAGGCCCTGGCCAACTGCTAGAGATGTGAGTAGCAGAATCCCAATCCTTGCTCTCAAAAGGCCTTCTCAGGGGGTGGGGGCCATCACATCTTTGGTGGTGTGGAAGTGAACAATTCTCAGCATGGAAGCTGTGCAGTTCCCAACACTGAGGCACCAACACTGGGCTTTCACACACATAATAGGCACCTCTACTACTGATCCCAAAGCCAAGTAGCTTTCATGCCTTCATGAGGGGGAAGCGGGGCATGTAGGAAGCTCTTGGTTTTCAGAAACTGAGAGGAACTAGCAGACTGGCTGGTCCTGGCTTTCCACCCACCATCCCTCCAGGGAAAAGGTCTGCTACCTTGGGAACTATGCAGCTAAGTACAGAGGCAGAGTGTCCTCTGAGTCACCATTTCTCACCTCTGCTGTCTGGCAATCCACCCAGGCCTAGGAGGTAGTCACCCTGCCTACCCTTTGCATTCAGGCAGGAGTGCTAAAGGCCAGTCCAGTAAACCTTAAAAGCATTCAACCTGACCAAGTGCGAACACCGCAACATTCTTATGTGTGGCCCAAGCTGACAGCGCTGCTTGAGGTCCTGTCTCATAGCCCTTCCTGCTCCTAGCCAAGAGCTCCCAGGGAGGGCTGCCCACGATGCCTTCTGCCACTCACACAGCAAACACCCCTGGCCACCAGAGGTGGAAATAAACACTTTTAATACATGGAGGTCAAAATTGTTGAGTTTTTTGTTTGTTTAATTAGGTGTATGGATGGGTAGTGTTTTGTTTTCAGCAATTGGGCACAAGGGAAAATTATATAAACATTTTAAGAGGTGAAAGAATTTAAGATCGTGGGGGTGTGCTCTCAAAGAGAATTGTGGGATGTCAGGCATGTCCCCTCTTTTACACCCAGCCATGAGGGGAGCCTGCTCCTTCATCATGGGCTCATGCCATGGTGCACCCTGCTGTCACAGACCCAAAGCAATGGGACCATTCAGCCATGGGATAAATCCTTAACAACTGTGACTAAAACAATCTTCTCTCTCTCTCTCTCTCTCTCTCTCTCTCTCTCTCTCTCTCTCTCTCTCTCTCTCTCTCTCTCTCTTAAGACAATTCAACCTGGCTAACACTTACGAAGAGTCCAGGTGTGTTATCCTTACCATTTCTCAAATGTTGTCCTCCTTGCTGGATGCAGAGGACCAGAGGAAACAGTCCGGGCAATGGATGCAGCCCACCAAAGGGAAGGCAGACCTTGGAGCCACTGATTGGAGTTTCTGAGCCTGTTCCTACCCTAACAATGCTCTCCCATAACTCCCTTTATTTCTCTGAGACTACCGCCTGTAAAATCTAGACTTCTGCTTCCATCCCACTGACCACTGTGGGGTCCCTTAGGATCCAGGTATCCATGTGTGGAATCTCTGTCCTTATTTGTCCTCTCCCTGGTAGTGGTACTGATACTTTCCTTGCCATCTCGCTGCCTTCAAGATACTTTTGTTTTTCTTTTACTATAATTTCAGATAAGCTGAAATCAAGTCCCCTGAAACACCCTTAAGGGAAAATAGCTCCTAGCCAACGTTATCAGGAAGCCACATGCTTTCTGGGACCCAGTGTCAATGTTCACCTAATCACCCCAACCGTTCACTCCTCAGGACAATTTTGACTCTAATGAGGCCGCCTTGAGTTAGAGACTTAAAAGCACAAATATGAAGGAACCTAGCCCACTCCACTCCCAGCTTAAAACTTCGATTCAACCGAGCTCATTTGTAGAGATGGAGGGATCAAGCTCCTAGCAGCGGACTCAAGGGAATAAGTAACCAGTTGAAGCCACACATCTTAAAATATGATCTTCCATTTTAACTTCCCAAGAGGCCTTAAAACTACTGATAAAAGAAGGAAGAAATGAGAGGTGAACAGAGGGAGAACAAGAGGCAGATACTGTGACTCAGTCAGCCTCGCTCTCAGGACATCTCCTGTTGGAGAAAATGACACAGGAGGTGAGTCACACAGGCCGACGCAGACGATAGTCTCAGAAGCGGGGGTTGGAGGTAGGGGTGGAATGTAGGGGAGGCACCAAATTTGGTATGAGGGTAAGCTGTAAAAATAACCACCAGCACTACCATGTTCACCTAAATCACAGCTTAAAAGAGGAAACACCCTTGGTTATAAATTACCTTTGGTTAGAAGACACATCCCAGTTTCAGAGATTATTTAAATGAGGGGGAATGTGTCTTAGAATAGATAAAGCTTGAGAACCCGAGTTATAAGTCAGTGTTGCTGGAGCTGTGGAGATGGCTCCAGAGTTAAAGTGTTTGCCTCCCAAGCATGAGGACCAAAGTTCGGACTCCCAGATCCCAGTAAATGTTGTGTGTTTGTGGGGGTGGCCATCGGTGTGTAACTCCAGCCTTGGAAGGCAGAGACGGGATCCCCGGAGCAAGCTGGCTATCGAGATGAGCCATGTCAGTGAGCTCTACACTTGACTAAGAAATCTGTTTCGATAGATGAGGGGAAGAGCGATAAAGGATAGTTTCCAACACCAACCTTGGGTCTCTGAGCATGCCCACACACACCTACACATGTGCAAGCACACACACTAAAAAGAAATTAGTGTCATCATAACCCCATGGTAGGGAGCATGCCATTACCAGGTGAAGAAATTAAGAGATGCCAAGAGACCAACAGCCCATGAGGGCTTGAGCAGTCTTAGAAGCATGCATGGGTGCCTGTGTGTAAATGTCTGCTTCTGTTTAATACTGCATCCTGAGGTCAAGGACATGGGCAGACTTAAAGTCCCAGCTCCCACATAGGTATTGCTTGTCTGTTTTCTGATGAGAACTCCACTTTCTCTTCTATAAAACAGCAGCACAATATCACAGGTGAGGAGAGCCTAGTATGAGATGAAAGAGGAGACTGACCCACCACCCTGATCTCTGATTTGCGGAGCTGATGAAGACACAGATGGAGCTAGATACAGCTCCCTGAAATGCATAGGACCCTGAGTTTGCGCTCTCTCTCTCTCTCTCTCTCTCTCTCTCTCTCTCTCTCTCTCTCTCTCTCTCT